>JAOPJG010000631.1:0-19547 GCA_027478255.1 Dispira simplex | reverse complement strand
TGCCTCCAAGAATGATCGACCTACTGGTCTGTACATTGTTCTCCTTATTTGGACAACGATGTTTTGGGGTGTAACAAATGGCAGCGGGGAACAGAATTATGTTACACCTTCGGCACTCTACGAATGATTCCATCGTGCATGATAAGTGAATAAAGAAAGTGAGAGAGAAAAGTGGCGCAATTTTTAAAAAGTGCTGACTTCTCTGTCGTTTTCCCAAACGTGGGGGGGGGGGCATCTTCACCATGGTTCCAGAAGCAGGATTGACAGGGAGATGGGATTTATCCTTGTCCGCTTGGCTGGAGTGTTGGAAAATCGATTGTTGAAATTGAAAGAATTGCTTCTGGAATCCAATATTTGGGAGAATCCCGGGGCGCTTCTTTTGTACCAGCTCAAAGGCCTTTTCCCATTCCAGTTTCAAATGTTGCACCAAGTACGCGATTAGAATAGTGGAACTGCGTGAACGACTTACGTGAAAATACACTAGCATATTGCCACCTTTGGAGATTGCATTATCGATAAACTCGTATGTGGCAGGGAAATATTGTATGATATATTCTTATCCGTTGTCAGGGATAATAACCCACAAGTATGTACAGTATTGATGGTGCTTGTGTTTTCGCATTTCAAGTACTGATACAATATGCGTGATGTTTTCCTTTTTTCAAGATAGTAAGACGACCAAGGGAGGAAGGACGCACGTATAGTCCCTCACCCTGGGTAGTGAGAGAGCCACTTCCTTACGCGGTCAGGGAAGCAGGAGAAACCCAGTGACCAGGAGAACAGGGAAACTAGTATGGTCTCTCCTGCGTACTGCAGGAGGTAGACCACCAGGAGGGTCACCCAGTTGGTAGGTGAACGTGGAAATTAAACAAACCACACACACCGCCATCCTCAACAAGACCCTCCAGGGAGTCCCCCTCCATCGGGATGGATCCAGATAAATAGGCCGCCTTCTCTCAATGTCATCATTTCCTCATGTTCATTAACAATAAAGTTTTATTTACTATATCCACGCATCTAGTATACTTATTGGTTCTGCTCGACCAACCGAACACTACACGGTTTGTTACAATAGTTTAGATCTTGGGCCAAGGTAATGCTATACACGCCCATGGATTACGGTCATTGGTGTAGATAATGTGCATTAGTTTGTACTATTCTATTGGAAAGTATTGGTACAAAAGAAGCTCCTCAACACGGCTACATTCAACAACAATGTCACCATTTCAAAAATCCGTGTGATGGTGTACATTCCATTGTTTTCAATGTACATCTTTTTACTTACTTTCCCAGATATAATTGAGGTAGGGGTAGAGTTGGCCTGTTCCATGTTTCGTACGTTTGCTAATAGGTTTTGGCAGTGGTGCGGCGTTGATAAAAATATGAAATAGCTACTCACACATAAATACGAGATTGCAAGATGATATCACTCGAATGGAGGAAGTGAATGGAAATAAAATCAGTGAAAGAAACCGAGTAATTGCGTATTAATAATGTTCCAAAGAAAAAGTTAATATTTGCATTACAATGATATCCACAAGGTTAGTCTCGGATATTTATAGGAAAACCACCACAGATTCGGATAACGTTGTTCACAGGATAGTATCGAATGGTGTAAATCCTGTTCTTTTATTTTCTTGGTGTGGAACCCTTGTTAGGTGGAATTATAGGAATATTAATTTTTAATAATCTATGTAGCAGCGGAGCCTTTGTAATTAGTCACAATGGGTGTCATGCATCCCTTGCTTGGTAATCAGATCCATTTGTTCACTTTTTTATTATGAACCACAATTATACGTGGTGTGGTGTATTCATTGACGACAATATACAAAACAATACTAAAGGAAAGACAAGAGTATTCTCGACAATGAATGTGTTATGCTAACGAGATGGTCAGGTAATATCGACAGTCACAATCAAAACGGCCCTTTTCTCATTGGCAATGAAAATTTGTTCACCCATACTACAACAAAGGTTATCCAAAGTCAATTATGCTCCACGTTATCGGAAGGACAACGAATGCAACAACGTGGGGTTTCCCCTTGCATCATATTTTACTATGTATTGGATACCGACAAGTACATGATCAGAGGTAATATTTCATTGTGCATGGTGAGTGGCGTATGTAACGGGTAGCAAAGTGTTTACCTGTGTAAATTTCTTTTATTCCTAATTTCATATTTTACTCTATTACAATGGGTATGCAATGCCTAAAGAAAAACCCTAGCGGGTAACATACATTTTACAAATAAATATGTCAATTTATCCTAATAATGGATGCAGCGTAGCTCGTTCCCATGATCATACAAAAAAGGGGGACGAACTTGAAGGGTACAATTTTATAAAAAATTACGGCGATATCCCAAAGTAGTTGGTACGTTAACCAGGCGAAATCACAATGGGTTGTCCATGTCGGAGATGTGTGAGTAAAATTAACCGACAGGCCCTCTCCCCCATCACTATACTATGAAGATATCTTAATAGGATCAACTTTGCTCTTATGTACCATAAATGCGGGGGTAATCCAGCGGGTACAGGAACAGGCCGAACCGGACCAGTCGTATGAACCCAATTTGTTACCACACTTGTGACAGTCAATCCGACCCTGGTGTTCACCGTCGATAACACCCCGAATCCATTTCAGTGGTTCGATGAAATACGAAGTACATTGGGCGCTCGACTGATTAAGTCCGCTAGTGGACGCAGCACCTCCTCGTACTTCGAGGTAGCGACGCTCGCTATAAGAGGCGTTATGAGTCTCACTGATGGGAATGACCACGCACTGGTTACTTCCCTGGTGACCGCCGTGTTTCCCGGGGAAACGAGTGTACCCTGCATTTTCTCCAGGTTGATGCGGGATCACAACTTCTGTGGTGAATAACACCGTACGACAAGATTTACAACGGTAACCGGTCTGGGTGGAATGGTGACCACCAGTAGGGGAAGGCTTAATCTGACCACCCTTGACGCAAATGGGAATATGGATGTGATCTCCACCGTTGGAATCCCTTCGTGTAGTAGTTGCACCCCGATTTTCAGCTTCCCGAGCCATGTTAAACCGACGGTAGGTAGCGTGGTCGGAGGACACCTTATATCCCATCTCCTCGTACTTTCCCAGTTGCCTTAAAAACCCCTTGTTGGGATACACAATGTTCCGTTTATCTCGTACCATCTCATACGCCATTTCCATGGAAATGCCCATGGTCCTCATTAAATAGGCAATAACCACCGTAGCACTGCGTGATATACCCATATGGCAGTGTACTAAGACATTACCCCCTTGGGCCATGGCGTCGCGGATATATTCGTACGTAGTATCCAAGTGTTGGAGAATGTTCTCAGAGGGCATGTCTAGTATATCAATACAGAGGTACCTGTAGCGGTTGAGGTATTTGGGATCAATCCCCTTGGCCACAGTCACGATATGGGTAATATTTTCCTTCTCCAGGTACTCTCTATCGTGGGCGGCCTCCATGCTGGGTTGGTGAAACCGTGAGGTCCATGGAAATAAACAAGCAGTAAAAAATTGCGATATTAATACCAGGACATGCCCGAAAAAAAAAAACTAGACCTTCATGAACGATGGTCTAGTATAGTACGGTCAGAGTGATAATCGTAGTTATTTTCCTTTTGTTGCATTCTTCAACTCAAGAATTAGAAAAATAGACCATGTAACATATTCCCAAAGGTTTGGCTAAGTTTAGTGGTCGATAGGCACGTCGTCCACATGTCTAGACTCGTACATAGTACTGGCGCACTTACCTGCCCAAATAAAGCTGAGGTAGAATGCAGTGCGCTTCGGCCATTGTTGCAGTGAATAGACGATAACCGATATTGCTGCAAATACTCACGAACAAAGTTGGGGGGGGGACGCGCTTCAAGTAAGAAGTATACAGAGCCAAAATATCGAAAAATACGCACCGATTAGAGCAGGGACATGTGTTTGTGTACAACAACAGCAGTAGTCCAACGGAGCGCCAATAACTTTGAATAAAGGGATAGTACTTGGAGAAAAAGGAAGGGGAGGAGAGGGAGTGTGTTGGTGCTTCTTTTATTTATTATGATTGTAGCCGAGAGTCCATTATCAAGAAAAAAAAATTGTCATTTTTTTTATTAGGTAGGATTCGACACTCTTCCTTATTTTATTGGATGTTTGGACACAGCCTGCGCTGGTTATGATTACCATAGTGGCAAAACATTTGGTAGACCCCTTTGCTTGACCTGCATTGTCGTCTTGAATAATTCCTAAGCATTCCCTGGCAATGTCTACAGGAACTTATACTACCATGTTGTGATGGATAACCTTCACCATTTGACCAAAGAAATACGTCTGGTTTCCAAATTTCGGCAAGGGTAACTGACGATATCCAAGTAATTGGGGTTAGTTAAATAAAACAAAGGCCTGAATGTCTACACACTCAATAAGCTTCAGTAACCAAAAAGGTTGTTACAGATTGGCAGAGAAGTATTGCCACGGGTACATAATTTGACCTTGGTCAATGAAAAAAAAAATAATAACAAAAGTATCCGTGGTATTTAGAAATAATAAAGGGGAAGGTGGACATGGAGTGGTAATACACATAATAGAGAGGGAGGAATGAGTAGGAGAATCATAAGAAATTGAAAGAATGATGAAGTTGGTACAAGATCGAGTTCAACGTAATGCGTTATAACAGACAAGAGGAAAAAAAAAAGGGCCACATACTGCTAAATCAACTTTCCGCCGCGAGGGAAAGGGATAAGTGTGGATAACGTTGTCGGAAACGGTGCAGCTGTACGAGTTGCTGTTGCTCTTGATAAGTCAGGGCTTCCTGGAGCGATCTTCGTAGACTGCGTAAATTATACTCGATAACCGATGACCGGTTCATTGGGGTGTTACGAAAGACATTCATAATGCCCACCCGAGTGTTGACCGCCGCATACGAAATGTAAAGGTTGTCGTCGAGTTCCACCACAGCAGTGGCAACAGCGGCATCGGGATCATTACGTAACTGACGGTGCTGCTGTTCAACCAGCCCTTCCATTAGATCGAAAAAATTTATAGTGAGTTCGTAGATATCGGGGTCCAATGGCCCACTGTCCTTGGCAAAGAATAGCCGTGAGCCCAGGTCCATCAGATACACCTGGTGGGAATCAGACTTTTCGACAAAACTGCTCAAGAGACTTTCAAATGTATCGACCTGGGGCACAAGCTTCTGGATAATTTTGCTCAGGGCAATCTGGATCGAGCAGTTAAAGATGCTGGTCACGTGGTAGCTAAACATGGCGTTGTAGAGACGCATATCGTAGGCCTCTTCCTGGATATGGCGTTCGAACATGCGCTGGATCTGAGTTTTAAATTGTATGGTCTGGCTATCGAGTTTGTGGATAAGCACCTCGAGGTTCACATTGGGGTTTATGGCAAAGGCTCGTTTAGCCACCGTGCACAACTTCATGACGCTCATAGATTTTAGACGATCACTGGTCATGGCGTCAATCACAAAAACGATGGAAACATTTCCTCCAAAGATTAATTCGGCGTCTTCGTCGGATAAGTCTGTCAAATCCAACGAACCGGGTACGTCGACAAAGGTGATATTGCAGATAGATTCCAACTGGAACCGCTCTACACGGAGACTGCCGTCAAAGTGTAAGGTCTGTTCGGGGTTCCCTTGACGGAAAACAATGTCGAGGATACTGGTCTTGCCGCTGCGTTTAAGGCCCAGAAGCAAAAGCCGAGGGACATGGTTGGAGACCATATTCTGAATGTCCTCTGTCGACGGCAGCGTCGAACTGGGGACGAGAGGATTCATTAAATCAAATGTTCCCACAGGAAAGAAAGGAGGATAGGTGAGCCAGGGCCTATGGGCTTGTCAAGAGCAGAGCAACAAGTGGACGGGAACTGGCGCAATGTGAAACAAGTACTACACTTGTGTTCCAAGTACCACATATTCCGCCCTGTTGGCCAGAGGAACCACGGTAGAGAACGTAAAGGAAAGAAAGGGGAAAGCGCATTATGTCGGGAAGTATCGCTTAGATCCCAATACTTGGTAAAGACAAGGTCACAATAGACTTACTTGTAAGCATAGCTGTTTTGGTTGAGAGAATGGTCGCTTGAATACTGCATGTCTACGTGTAATAATAGTTGGAAATGAGAATAAAAATGTGATGTAGTAAAATAATCTAGGTAAAATAAGGACGGGGAGAGAAGAAGAAAGGGCGGCAGATGAGCAAAAGCAACACAACGGACAGCAAAAAAAGGGGGCGATTAACTGTGCGATAATTCTGAAGGACAAGAAGTCTTGCACCACCTCGCGTGCGACCCATCCTCTCCCCTCGTTTGGTGGGATGTAGGGGAGGGGGTGGATCTTTTCTTTTTTTTTTTTCCCGTGTGTGGGTTGTCCATATTATCCTGTACGATGGAATGCCACACGTCAATCTTTTTTTTTCTCTCCTTCTCCCAAATATACACACAGAGAGAGGCATTACTGTTTCCCATTGTATAATAAAAGGTGGGTCGTTCGCCAACCCTAAACTACTGACTACACAACTCCGTCAACACTTGGCGGTCGCGTTTAGAGCCATTTCTAGGTATATCTTTGGCAGGTTTTTTTTTAAAAATATACTTGTGTATGGGTTCAGATAGACTTGTTTAACCTCGACATTGTCCTTGTTTGTAACTGACTTTTATTACTATTCTCCATTATAACTTGTAGGACTTTGTAGGCAGTCTTTGGGTTTTTCTTTCTTCCCGCAGAGTCCAGCACTTGACTGGTAACTAACTCGATGGACTTGTCCAAACTCAACACACTGAACGTTGGACAACTCCAACCATCCTCCTCAGCGGGTTCGCCGAACATGTCGCTCAGTCCGGACCTGACCTCGCCCCAGCTGTACTTTAGCACCCTTTTGCAACACAACATGACGGTATCCCAACAACACCTGCAACCCCAAAGTCCCTGTCAAGACCAGCTGTCGTCCTCCCCCACCAGTGGCAGTCTACTAACTTCCCCGACCAACAGCAAAGCCCCCTCTACCTCGACCACGTTTGTGCACAAACTGTATGACATGGTGGTGGATCCCCAGTACCAGCATCTTATCTCCTGGAATTACTCGGGTACATCCTTTGTGGTGTGCAGTATCAACGAGTTTTCCAAAGAGGTATTGCCCAAACATTTTAAACACAACAATTTCAGCAGTTTTGTACGTCAGCTGAATATGTACGGTTTCCACAAGGTCAACAAGTCGCCCCGGGGCCAACGCACCGCCGTGGAAAATCAAACTTGGGAATTTTCGCACCCCAAATTTATGCGCTCGCGTCCCGATTTACTCGACGAAATTAAGCGCAAATCAATCGAAACCGAGTCGTTGCGACGGGACACGGGGGATCTTTACACCAACTTTTCCATGCTTAGGGTGGCCCAACACGACGTTCAAAAGCAGGTCAACCAACTTCAAAATAACGTCATGGAAATGGCACGCGAACTGGCCAACACCAAACAAGAGTTGGCCACTACCCGTGGGACACTGCAGACCGTCGTTAATCATCTGCAGCAGAGGGGACATCAGGACTTACTTTCCCAACTCGTCAATGCATCCGCCGCTTCCCACGCGGATAACGACCGGCCCCAGATCCTGGTCACTAACCATGACACGGGTGTGGGCAATCTACTAAATAACCTCAATCTCACGGGTTACTCTCTGAGCCACAATCTGTCCGGGGTATCTACGCCCACCGGGGAACATTCGCCACTGTCCAGTTCGTTTTCCGATAATCCGTTGTTGCATCTGCAACCCAATTCCCACACTTTGGCCAATGCCATTAATTTATGTGGTAGTCCCGCCCAGACCCGACCCGTATCTCCCAACACCTTCGTCATGTACCAGCAAGCACTTAATACCCCACTTCCACCTTCCCCGATTCCCCCGCATTCCCCGGGAGCTGTTAATATGACACCCGAAGACGACTTTGACATTTTGAATGCCAACCCTTTTCCTAGCAACTTCTCTAGGCCTCCCAGTATCCACGGTTCGGACTCGGGTGACAACGGTACCGCCCAAACTTTACATTTAAATTTTAGTCCTGCCCATTCCAGCGCCATGGGCTAACTAGAGTTGTTTGGAAACCATCCCAATGTTTCGATAGAATGGGTTATATGTGTGGGATATCCCGCTCCCCCCTCCCTACTTTGAATTTTTGTAATTGTGTGTGAGTGTTGTTTCTATCGACGTATTTTGCCTATCTTTTTTTTTTGGTTGTTATTCTTATCCATTGATATGCTTTGTATGGCCATATTCCTCTTGATCGGTATAGCTGAACTTTTACAGTTTTGATATTTGTTTTTCCTTTTTACATATATATATATTTATTTATATGGTTTATTGAAGTCTGCAGTTTTTTTTTCCTTTCCGTAATTTCCCACATTGTGTTCCAGTATCCAACTCGTAGTAATTTTTACGCGTCGTTGTATGTGGTACAGCTGGCATACCCTAGTCGTCGCCAAATGTACATCATTCGTCCAAACTTAGTTCTTATCATAGTCAAAGCTTTCATTAATATATATATCGCATCGCCCGAAATACAATCAAAATTTAGCTCGTCATTTATAATGTGAGCTATATCTACCCCTCCCCTTGATTCATACGATCAGTCACAGTGTGGCCATCTTTTCTGAACTACCGCCTGAATGAGATATTCAAGTGATTCCGATTTTACAATTTCTTTGTTTATTATTTATTTTCGCCGCTCAGTTTGCTCACTTTATTTACATTCACGATCGAAACCTCCGCCAACTCTTATTTTTACTTTGCTATCTTCATTCCCCTCCATGACTTCAGCACCTGCTCGATCCTTCCCATATAATGTAAGTCCCCTTCCCCTCACACTCGTTTGTTATTATTTTGGCATAGTTCTCCTGTGGGTACCAACCATCCGTTCTGGTTCTGATGAGCTGTATAACAATAACACCTAGGCTAATATATCAACACTATGACACCGCCATACGCTTATTTTTACGTACTTGTCATAGTTGGCAGAGTTGAAATGGACAGACAATACGCATACCCGCAACGAGCAAAAGCAGTACTGCTATTGCGGTCATGATTATGGTGACGAAGAAGTTATGCGCCAATGCACCAGCTGCCGACAGTGGTTCCATTTACTCTGTATCCAAATACCTACAGGTTACCCTTTCCGAGGGGATACCTTTTACGTGTTTCGGTGTGCGGTATGTACCCAAGGCCCCGAAGAGTACACTCGCCAACCCATGAGTTGGGTATCAATTGTGCAGCTGTCCTTGTACCATCTGGGGGTGACTGAATCATCACGTTATTTCCGATTTCGTGATGTTATTTGCTCTTTTATCGACGAACACTGGGACGACTTGCAGCCCGGGAAGCAACGCTCCAACACTTGGAAGAATACCATTTCCGCTGTCTTGTCTACTCATCCATCGGTGTTTGTTTCCGGAACGGAGGAGTTGGGCCAGCCAGGGTACTGGGCATTACTTCAATTAACTCCGCCGGATAAGACACCCGTGAAAAAGGCCAAGGGCAAAGCCCATCGGTCAGCCAAGACAGCCGGGGCGACCGATAAAAAGGCCTTCCCGGCACCACGCAAGACTGGTTCCCATTCTAAAACTCCCATTGCCAAAAATGTGGTTAAACCCGAGTCCACAATTCCTACGAGGCCGCCCACTCCGCCATCTCCTGTGGACCCACTTTCCTCTCCGTCTTCCTTATCCACTTTGTCTACTCTGTCGTCCTGCAGTATCATTTCTTGGGATTCGGATTCGGACACTTTGGCCCAAGTGGCCACCGATTCGGCTGTATCCGCTACGGAGCCTTCTGGACCGTCAACTGTCCCACTCGGTGCATCGGAGCAGGGTGCGGGTGCGGTGAAGCGATATTTGGAAGTTATGGCCCAGGGAACCGGAGATTCCGATCACATCGACAAAGCGGAAGATTATCCACTCACCACAAAACGAATGCGAACTGTGTCACCCATTCCGACAGCTACTATACCAGAAGTTCAGTCCCCAGCTGAGCGGAAATCTCCGTCAGACCTGCCCAATGTTTACCAGGCCCCTTCGGCTCAACCACAGGGGAAGTTGGGTACTACTGACCCATCCTTGGTGCCGATGACCTCGGTCGACGAAGAAACACTGTACCAGAAATTAAAAACGATGCCTAGCCCGTTACCGGTGGAATTGTCCCGCTTGAAACGTCGACTCAAGGTCCGTATGTTGAAACGAGCTGCCGGGTTGGACCTGTTCAATTTGGAAGACCGTGTAACGCAATCCTTGACTTTACCCCTCCACACTTTTCCGGAGCGTACGACTCTGGAAGATTTTTGTGGTGCGTTGTCCGATACTAACTCTGACTCTCGCACATTGGGTCGTTCCAAACCCCGGGTAACCAAAATTCCCTACCACCAGTCGTTTGCGTGCCGTCTTTATGGTCGTTTACAACAACGGAATACGTTAGGCACGACGCGTCCCTGGATTGGTCCCTTAAAAGGTAGGACTCTCAAACCTTTTATACGTCGGGATTACGAATCGAAACCTACCAAACTGCGACTCTTGGAAGCCATTCGTGGAGTGCCTCTGGAAAAACGTTTACGAGATCCCGCGGAGGAGCCAAGTCCGACTATGGTTTATCCCGTAGATTATTGCTACGTCCAACCTTGCCATATTCCCCAGGTGAATACGTTATTAGTGGATGCCTTTTGGCCCGGTATCGATATTTCCGAAGCCCTACATTACCCAGAATGTAGCGTGGTAGTATTATACCGTCGATTGGTAATCGGATGTGCATTTATGACCCCGGATGCTTATATTACTTATTTAACCGTAGCCCCCGGGTGGGACTCGGGCGGTATTGGTCGGTTTATGATATATCATTTAATCCAGATCTCTGCCGGGCGTGATATTACTCTTCACGTTTCGGCGAATAACCCCGCCATGATCCTGTACCAGAGCTACGGTTTTAAGCCTGAACAGTTTATTATCGGGTTTTATGACAAATATCTGCCCGAACACAGTCAACTTTCAAAAAACGCTTTTTTTCTACGGTTGCGGCGTTAGCACGTAATGGCTGGTCAGTTGCAGCACCATCCCTTGTCCAGGATTTATTTCCAACTGCCATCATCGTGATGATATTGATTAATTTTGATAATGGGCAGCACCAGTTTTTCTGCCAAAGATCTTGTTTTCAAGGTGAACTTCGGGCGTACGATCATTTGAGAGTGACGAGTGTTTTTTTTTGCGATCACGTACTAATCATTTTCCACTTTGTTAAATGTGAACCCAGTGAATAAACGGAACTACTGATCTGTTACAATTCATGCAACGTTTTTATTTATTTTTCTTTCAAACCGCCCAGTTTTTATTTTATTTTATTTTTTTTAAAAAAAACTGTGATGTTCACACTAGATACAGAATAGAACTAAGTTGAAATAATTACTTAGCCCCAGAAAAATTTACCCCACTGATTTAGTAGGGTGTTCCACTAGGGTAAGATTCGGCAAAGTCATATACTTGGTAACGCGCTGATACCAATCGTTGAGTTTGGAGAGCCGTTTCGATTTGGTCCCCTGGAAGGCCTGCACCGCGGAGACCACAGTGAGAGCTCGTCGCATGTTCCGTTTGGCAGCCAGGTTCGTTTTCACAATCTGGGTCAAGTCAACCGGGGAAGTAGAAAAGGATTTCCGAAACCATGGGTGAGCTAGGGATTCGGCTGCGGTAGGTCGTAGAGAAGGATCAAGTTGTAATAGGGAAGTAACAAATTCCTTGGCTTCGTCAGAAATATGATACCAGTGTTCAGGGTCAAACTCATACTGACCATTCAACACACTGGCTAAAAGCGTGGGGGGATCCTCACCCCAGAATGGAGTGTAACCGCATAGTAAACAATAGACAATGACTCCGACACTCCACAAATCCGCCGGTTTTCCGTACCCTTTGCCCTGTAGAACTTCGGGTGCTACATATTCTGCAGTCCCGCACGCTGTATACAGCAAGCTATTAGATCGGGAAGGCAAGATCCGTGAAAGTCCGAAATCGGCAATCATTATATCGGCCTGGGGATGGGGTTCCCTCAATAATAAATTTTCCGGTTTTAAATCCCGATGCACAATGCCTTGGAGATGTAGATACATGACACCTTGTAGAATTTGATATACCATATGTCGGGCGTCCGTTTCGGTATAGTTCCCCTGGACAAACAAGTGTTCGTATAATTCCCCACCCTGGGCCAATTCCATCACCAAGTAAATATTTTCTCTCGTCTGGTACACCGCCTCCAACGATACAATGTTACGATGGTGGACTTGGCGTAATATGCTAATTTCTGTAACGAGATACCGGTCGGAATTGGGTTTTTGACTACGGTAGAGATTTTTGTTGATAATTTTGACTGCGAATTCCTTTTTGGTTTTCCGTTGCACAGCGAGTCGAACTTGTCCACAACTACCCGACCCCAGCACCTGCGGAGTGAGAGTGTAGTTGGCTTCAAAGGTATCCAAATTGCGTGTAGATTTTAACCGCATAAGGGCTTGGGTCGTCTGGAACACCCCACTGGTCCTAGGCATGGTCGATAGTAATGTAGTAAAATGGAGGAACGAGTAAAAATAAGATACAAGTTTTCTGCATATAATAAAAAATAAATGTGCAAACCAACAGTAGGAAGGTGTGGAAGTGTGGCGGAAATCTTTGTGTGGTGAGTTTTCCCGTAAGAGGAAATGTTGGAGAAGAAAATAAGCGACCCTAGCAACACCTGGGGAGGGGGTGTTAGCAAGTGGAAAAGATACCTTGGGGATGCCGTTCGGAGAAGAGAGGGGCTAAACTTTGCAAAAGGCGGTAATCATCAACATAGGTCAGTAGGGATGGTGCGTGGGAAACACGGATAACAATGGCAACAATCCAGTAAGGGTATCGAAATTCTGTAGTGGCGAGGGTTTAGACAGAGGATGGTGTAAATTAAATTTTTACAATCAACACTAACGATACCAAGACGTAAAAACAAGCCAAGAGGCACGGTAGAATAAAACAGCAGATTGAAGCAAAACCAGAGGGTGGAATAACCTATCAATGAGGAATCAATTACGCTGTGTAGGCAACATCTGCCGTTATATATATATATATTATACAGTTAGTGGTTATTGATAACGGCGAACAAAACAGTGGCGATGCTATGTCACGGGTTATGGCACAATGGATAACAGTATGAAAAAATAGATAGGGTGACAAAATTAAGGATCAAGTCTAGGGAGTGGAGGATAAGGAAAGGTAACGACGGAGATATATAATATTTCTGCGAAAGTGGGAATTCCTCCCCCCCCCCATAACAGTAAACCGCCGATCCTTTACAAGTTAAAAAAGTGGCGAGACCTTGTTCTGTATTATTTTCGGTAATTCAAACAAAGTGAAAAGAATAAGGGATACTGGGAATATTTATCACCCCAAGGTGAAGCATAAATGACGGACAATGAAGTAAGGAAATACGAATCACCACATCTCCTAATGAATCCAAGATAACCTGGTATCCCCTAGTCATTATAATTTTTTTAAAAAAAAATTGGGTCATATCCCTCGGTTTTATCAGGACTTGAACTCCTAGACAGCGCAGACTACCTTGTATCACCCGCGTAAATGGCTAGGTCAAAATGATAAACTGGAAAGTAAGGGCACTCCATCGACGAAGACCCTGGTAAACGTTAGGGAAGCCAGGTGAGGAGAAATTACAAGTGTGGACTCTTCATACAGTGACCATGTAAACGAGTTAGCCAGTGTATAAATCCCCAGGAAAATTGCACAGTGGGCACCGGGTTGTCCGTCTCACAGAGACAATAATGATGACAAAGGAAACCATACATGGTAAGGGAAGGAGGACGTGTCACCAGTGAAGCGTGGGAAGATTTCCAACGCTACATTCCTCATGAAACATCAACAATGAAGTAAAACATTTCATTTAGTCGAGTGTGCTTTCTCTTCCCTCCCTCCCCCCCCCGAATGTTTTTATTCGTTGTTCAGAAAGGTACGGTTGAAGTATTACTCTGGTACTAAAATTGGTGGTGTGGGTATAAGGCGAAATGAACCCACTCGGACAGTGATGTCTTTTCTTCTTCATCAGACTCGGTTAAAGTACATTATCGTGATAGATTAACCGCTGGCCGGGGATCTCGTCCCAAGTGAAATAGGTGCCTCTTCTGATAAATTTCTTTTCATGTTAAAATAAAATAAAATAAAATCAGACTAGATAATAGCGATAAACGGTACGCTCGGGAAGTATCGTAGGGGTTCCGGCCAACTATGGTAATTGCCATTTCTATCCCTGTCCATTTCTCCAAAATATTAACTATGACGACATCCTTATTAATAATAGACAGTGGAAACTTCGTGACCAGGTGCACTGAAATTAAACAGTAAATCAGGACTGTAAGCTATTGCATTGTTACCACAGCCACAGGGTAATGGAGTATACCAGTGTGAACGTCCTCAAGGGTGGTATTAAAAACCAAGGAAAACAGACAAGTAACTCTTACAAAGATCGATATAAGTGCCCTTAAAATCACAAACTCGTATACATCGTGGTTGGTGAAGTACTTTACTCGAGCATATTCGCTTATATTTTTCAAGAAGAATAAAACATGAGCAACAAACTTCAGATTAAAGATAGAAAGTGTTATCATACAATAGAATCCTAAACGTAAAGTGTGTTTACCATTATTGTACCAAAGCCGGTAATGACGAAAAGGGATTAAAACGATGACAGTGCTTTTACATATGGAATGGATTATGAATCCCAGTATATCAGCTTCGCAGAATGTAATGCAGCAGCGACTTTGAGCGATGTACTCGTCGTTTGACGGACGATTTGGCGGTTGGTAACGCTTCCTCAGATGATTTCCGAGTTTTCGGATAGTCCGGAGTTGATAAACGATTGGCCGCCCGATTTACATTTGAGGGACTTTGATTAGGGTATTGGCTGCTAGAACTGGCATTGGCACTAGCCATCGGCTGTTGTTGCTGCGATTGAGTCCGAGAACTAGAAAGAGAAGTGGTTGAACCAGTCGCAGGGGGCGGCTGGCGAGTAGAGATAGGTGCAGGTCCCTGAGCCAAATCCACAGACAGCCGAGGAGAGCACGAAGAACAACTCAAGGAATCATCAGGAGGGGGTGCGTAAAATGACGATGGGGATCCCGACGAAGTTCGATCAGATCGGTAGGTCGAATCGCTACTCTGTCGGGTAAGCGGATTACCCTGGAACAGCCGTGTGGTAGGTAATAGGGCCGAACTGATAGACCGTCGCGAGGGTACCGCCATTGGCAGCGGACGAGAGTCACTGTCCTGGGAAGTGGGTGTGTACGGGGACGCCGGGTGAGGGAAAGACATGGCTCGAGTCACGCCAGCTGGGATACTTCCATGGTCCTGCAGCTTGGGGCTAATCGGCAACGTGATTGTTTTAGGGTCGGGCGGAGTGCCCTGTGTGGGCGAAAGCAATTTTAGTAGAGAGTTGGGTAATAGTCCGGACATTCGACGAGGTTTCCGAGTGGACTTGCCACCACTTGCAGTTCCCAGCGTAGCATTGGCACCGGGCATTGGGGGTGGTTTGCTCGCCAAGGGCTGGGGTGATAGCGGGGTTCCTTTCCTTGAGGGTAGAGTCCCAAAGGGGGGCATCACCGGGGTAGTAGGGACCGGGTTGCGCAAGGTGCCCATCGCTGTCGGGGGTGCCGAGTGATGGGATGGCCGTGAAACTGCGTCAGCGGCCGGCGGCAAGGTGTAAGGAGACACTAGAGTTGCACCCGACGGTCCATCTTCCATTGCATCGGTGATTCGTAGAAGAGGACTGGACAAGGTGCTCGGAGCGACCGATGGACCCTCGCCTACTGTCAGGGGAAGTTGGGGTTGGGGTGAATTGGGGGTACTCGGGGTGGAAGTGATCCCCTTGTTCACGTCGTTTAGCAAGTTCACATTTTTGTAATTGAACGCATCGAATTGAGAGTCGTTCATCGGAGGTGGGGGCGAAATGCGCAAATTAGATGAAAACGCCCTTTTACTCATGCTCAGCGAAGGATGATTAAGATTATCAATATCTGATGCGGGTAACAATGGTTGCCCGTCGTCCGGGCCAAGTAGTTCCGAATCCGATGAATCAGAATATGTTTGCGAAGGGGCGTGACCAAGGGATGATACGTCGACAGATGCCCTGGCTGAATGTGGGATTTCACCTATATTCGGAGCCTGACCCTCCACAGAGATCGAGCGAGGTGGTACGGACCCGGCGGCAGAGAATGCCACCAGGGTGGGAGGTGAGGTATGTGCAACACTACTGCGCGATTGGGTGTGACTGCGTCGAGAGGCCCGCCGGGAAAGGGAGGGGGTCCGTTGTTTAACACTAGCAGGCCCAGACGTAGGTGCATTCAAAGGTAAAAACTCTGGTGGAGGGGAAATTGGAATCGATGGCGAGCGTAATGTCGCTGTGCCCACACCGGCAATACCTGTGGTCGTAGAGATCGTGTAACGGGGTGATCCCGGTGGCGTGTGTACGCTGGTACCGGGTTGAGAGCGGTGTGCCCGGAATGAATGACTGGACCGGGAAGGTGTCACACTACGACTGGAATTCTGACTATTATGCGATGAAAGGCCTATAGGGGTACGAACAGAAGAGCATGGGCCGGCCCCACTGCCCCAACCCAAAGGAGAGCACACCGGACTAGAGCCCATGGAACGCAACGAACGACCGAATACGTCCGCGTCACTGGCAGAACCTGAGCCACTGCTCTCGGGAGCAGGAGCAGCGTGACGATGACGAGCTGTGGAACCCAGCAGCGGGGCTTTCATCGTACCATGGTTTCCGCTCCCTAGATCGGCCAGTAAAGGTCGGGTGGCCGTGACAGGGGAATTTTGCTGTATTGCCGAGGGTAGATCGGAAAAGGAATTGGTTACATTTAAAGTAGGGAGATCCTGGCTGCCCGACGGACGCCGAGATGCCGAAATCATAGACGACTTGCGAGAACGTTGCGAACCAAGTGCAGCTTGGAGGTCAGAGTACGAAGCCGACGGGTGTACATAAGGTGTACCTCGTTCGTCGTACAGAAACGGTGCTGAACTTTGAACGTTATGGGCACTCAAGGCCGACAGTCGTTGAATATCGGGCCGGGCGTTGCGTAGTTCAAAGTAGCTCGTGTCCTGGTTATCCTCCGGTTGGGGAATAAAGGGTGCCTCTTGTTCATAAATGTGTTCCCAATCCGTATCCTGGAAAAATGGATGAACGCGAAGTTGTTCGAAACTGTATCGTTTGCGGGGATCCGGTTCCAATAAGTGGTTGATTAAATCACGCGCTTCATCGAGCATTGGTTCTGCTGGAGGTGCAGACTCAAAACTATAATCGGAACCACTATCCTCGCCTTCGTCACCCATTGCAGCTACGCTGGGCGCTGGCTCGGATGGAACAGTTGACGGATTGGGGTGTAGGCGTTCCTGGGTGCTAACTAAGCTCTCTCGACTGTTGGCACTAGAACCCGACGGGCTGCTGATGGGCTTTATTTCTTCCTTGAGTTTGGATGACGCACGTACGTGGGTACTTCGGGGTAAGGAATCCACAGGAATCGGTTCCGAGGATGGGGCCAACGAGGGACTAAACGTCTGTGAGTAATCCGTATCAGGTTTGGAGACACCACCCACGGCAACCTCCAGAGGCCAATCGATATCATGGTTGAGAATATTACGAAAAATGGCCTCAGGAGAATCGTCACTAAAGGGAGGATAGCCGGTGAAAAATTCAAATACGCACACCCCAAAGGCCCACCAATCCACCTCGTGGTCGTCATTAGTACCTAGGATCAATTCTGGGGCCAAGTAATCGGGAGTCCCCAAAAACCGTCCCTCGGGATCTTTCCCGGTAGCACTGCGACTGGATTTGTCCGCCAAATTGGTGTCGGTGGTAGTGGTTGCATCAGGGTGTGCCAAACGGGTACGGTGACGGGTGGTACTACTCTTGGATGGGGTAGCAGTGGCCAGCCAACTAGGAACGGCGGATACTCCCCCGCCTGCTTGGTACCCACCAACCCCCGTGGTGGCCTTCGTGTCATCCCCATCATCTTCCGGGTTGGGAAGGGTAGTGAGGACCGGATCCACGCGTTTCATCCGAATCTGGGACAGACCAAAGTCGGTCAGCTTGATATGTCCCCGTTCGTCGATCAGGATATTATCCGGTTTGAGGTCTCGGTGTATAATCCCGTTTTCGTGTAAATGATGAAGGGCCAGGGCCGTCTCTGCTGCGTAGAATCGGGCCATGGCGGGGTCGAACCCTCCCATTCCCTGGATGAGGGACCCTAAATCACCTCCGATTAAGTACTCCATGACCAAGTACAGGTACTCAGTGGAGTGGAACGCATAGTAAAGTTTAACAATGTACGGTGTCTTCATGAGCGACAACACTTTGCGCTCGGTCAGAGCCTGGGTAACCATGTTCTTGCGGATCATATCCGCTTTCTTCATCATTTTAATGGCAAAGAGATCGGCGGTAGTCTTCTTCCGACATAGATATACTTTTCCGTAGGCTCCTCGGGATATTTGTTTCAATAACTCAAAGTCCTTGATGTCTGGCAAGTTAAGTGGTGCAGTGGAGGGTGGTAGGGTAGTCGTGGGAAGAACAGGGGACATGTTAATGGCTTGCAAGCTGCTGGAATCACTCTCCGCTGGTTCTACTTCCGACCGAATTGTGGATGTCGTGGTGGGCGGGGCTACCAGTGGTGGTGGTTGCTCTTTCGTCGCTACCTGGCACGACTGGCTAGCGGGGGGCCATGGTGAGGCAGTACCTGAGGTTCCGGGTAAGGGTGTGGGAGGCAGAGCCCCCTGGGCCAAAGAGGTCACCCGAAACGGAGCTGACACCACAGGTCGGGAAGGTCCTGTGGGCGCACTGGGGTTGGACGATTTCCGGAAACCGTATCGAAACATTGCGGCAAACAACGACATGACTTTACTGGACCCACTGGTCAATGAAGAGAGACTGCTAGTGGATCCCCCTCCATGTGAACCAGACGACTCCGTCGCTAAGGGATGGTGTTTATTTTCGTGAGTGTCTCCCAACGTTGTGGATAATTTACGCGAACCGTCGGACGTAGTAGAGAGTATACGGCTATTGCGAGACCCTGGGTCAACGCCAGCGGAGGTACCGGAGGTGATTGTCCCGACTCGTGACCCCTTGCCATACCCCGCCACGGTAGATTTGGGAATCGTGGAAAACTGCTCCCCCTTTCCACGACCGTCAGCAACTATGCTACCAGGCCTGGGAGTCGGACCTTCCGTTGCAGGAGGGGTTGTCTGCTTGAGCGAAGGGCCCTGGGACCGTGTCGATTCCCGACGAGAGATGTTTCCTGTGGAGTCCAGAGGGGCAGGAGCGGATTCCCGGCGATAGGCTCCAGCGTATTCTGGGACTTCAGCTGCCAAAGGCGACACGTGTCGGGAGGTATTCTCGGAATGGGTCGTTCGTATGGCACCCGTTTGTACTGCCGCAAGTCCAGGGTATTTCCGTGGAGCCGGGGCACTCAGGCTCGGTTCACGAGA
>JAOPJG010000630.1:0-19564 GCA_027478255.1 Dispira simplex | reverse complement strand
CTTTTATTAGTTGGTAGCCCTTTAAAGAATAAAAGCAGTTTCAAAAGACTGGTTGCTCAAACATTCTTTAGAGGTGGCTTTACCACAGAGCCAATGGATGAACATTAATCTCCATGAAAATTGTTTTCATTTTGATGTCAAAGTGCACTATAATTTTTTTATGATTTGGTGATGCCATTCCTGTGTTATATAAGGAGACCAGCTCAGGGAAACTTAAATCCCTCAATAATAAAAAACATGCATGTTTATTTGAAAATATTTGTCTACCTACTCATAGGTCTCTATTGTTTGTAGTTGAGTGCCTACTCACACCAGTGACCTGAATCCTATTACAATACAGTGTTTGGTAAATAACTGTTGGTGATAATGTAATTGCACCAAATCAGAGAAATTACAAGTGGTAATGATATATTTTCATCATCATCACTCGCATGAAAGGGGAGTGTGGTCTGCTAGCACGCCAAAAAAAAGCATTCCTCCTACTATTACCTCATCTAACCTAATCTACCAATCACAGTTAATGAAAATCGTATCCACCAACTAAAATCGATAGTGGAGCTATCCCACTGGAGTGGTTTTCTCTAAATAGAGATTCGAACACAGAGGTTCGTTTGAATTTTCACGGTGCGACTTTTTCCCCCTTTTGTTGTTTCACACCATGGGTCACCATACGCAAAATACGTTCAATCTGCGGGTACCGGAAACCAACAGCGTAACAATCGCCGAGTTGGACTGTGGACTAGTAGCCCTGAGTTCAAGTGATGATCCCAATGCTCTCAAGTACGTACGAGCAGGTGGTCCAATCTACCCCCACCTGGTGGTTCCCTCCAAATTACTAGTACAGACCTCGGACACCCATGCAGTGGAAACCAAAAGCATTCCCCATCCTCAGCGCCCTTCGACTAGTCCGCGAGATCTGCTTGCGCGGCTTCCCAGGAAACAGGGCAAAGGTTGGTTGGAATACGCATCTCTGCAGTACGAACACTGGTGGCAGATGAAATCCTTACTGTTAGACAGCCTTGAACACTGTAAAAGTACCTACGTGACCCCTTACCTCAGATGGCTACAACCCCGACGTAGGAACGATCTAGTGGAAAACCCTGTGCGTGGACCTGTTACACACCTTGTATGGCATCCTTACAAGCAGATATTCGCCTTGGCGCACCAGGAAGATACCGTGTTTCTTTACGATATGGGAAGAGAAGCATGGTTTGCCAACTGTCTGATTCATCCCTTCCAAAAGGGCATTACAGGATTAGCTTGGAAGCCCAATGCTGCTGGGACATTAGCCGTGGCCAGTCGGAACGGGGTATGTCTCTGGCGAGTCACCCTAAATCAACCCGTCAACAACGGCCCAACACCCCAGTTTGACCAACGGGCTGGAATGGGGTCCATAGAACCGCTCCGTTTGGACGGTTCTAGTGGCCCACATTCCAGCAAAGGAGGCATCCATACGGGTCACGCCTGGTTAGACTACCTACAATTTCCGGGTTTCTGCGACGTCTCTTGTTTGGCCTGGGATCCTACCGGACACTACCTGGCCACGGGGTCTTCTTCACAGGGGACAATATTGATTTGGGATGTGGCGACAGGGACCGCCACAGCGCTACGTCGTGTTCCAGCCAGTACCGTGAATCTAAGTTGGAGCCCCGACGGCATGTACTTCTGTTCCACCCATTCTAATAAGCAACTGCGCATTTGGGAAACCTCGCAGTGGCGCTCGACCGCCTGGTCCGATTTTCCGAACTTTGTGAACAATGTCGCCTGGGCCCCCGATTCGCGCTGCGTTTTTTTCTCCTTGTATCATCAGGATGCCGTCTACCACCTCGTCTTGCACAAACCACCACCCGCATTAGAAGGTCAAGTGACTTGTTTGGTAAAACTCTCGCCCCAAAAATTACAATCCGAGGCCGGTACCTTGTTCGAAGTAGGAGGTTTTATCAACCAATTATCCCTGGACCCCACGGGGGAACGTTTGATTGTAGGGTTTACACCCCCTGACCGTGCGACCGAATTCGAATACCTACAGGATAACCAACTTCGTCAACATCCGGTAGTTAAAGCGTCCGAGCTGCTGGCGGTGATGGCCGTTAAAAACCGTCTGGTGGGTTGGGTCGGTAGTGCCGCGGATCCCACTCTCCCTTGTGGATTTATCCGTGGCCCGTCCAAGGAGTTGGTAACGCCTACGTCATCCACAGAGAGGTGTACGGATGTACTGCGCAATCCTTTGGCTACTTGCTTTACTTTTGCCCAGCAATTTGACCGGGGTGCCCTGTTGACTGTGGCCTGGCAAAATGGTAAAGTGACATTTATCCCATTTTTGTTTGCTACTACTAATGTTTGAGTTTGGCACGACTTTCTAATTGCAATTTTTAGTAGCACTATTTTTTTGAGTGCGATCATGATAGTATTTAATAACTACTTGTCTTGTAGCTGCATTTTTCTATATACCATTAGCACCACCAGATAATAAAGATATCCTAACCTTATCCATCCTATTTTATGCCAAGTATCACTGACGAACATGACTATTTCGTAAGCGTAGATCTTGTCATCTTTGCTACTATTACACTCCTATTTTTTTCCTTCCCAAATTAGTCGATAATCAGTGTAAATTTGTCATATTGGTTATAGAAACTACTTCTAATGCTAAAAATCGTTCGAATGTCGCATCAGTAGGACACTATACTACGCTGACGCTTTAAGTAAGCTGGGATTGGCGGCTCTGGAATGTCAGGAACGGGGTCACGTCACTCTAGAACCGGATAATCTTCACACGTAATATAAAATATAAGCCTTGGCCCAGACCCTCTCCCACACCCACAGTAATCAATATCAGTGAACCGTGTATACTCAGCACTGTATTCGTTCTTGATGATGTTTACGTATAAAGTGGATGGGGTGAGTATAATGCTAAGCCCAAGCCAGGCAGGGAACTGTTGGTCAACGGCGGTAATTTATGGATTAACGGTGAATGCAACGAACAGTACACCCTGCAACCCCGAACGTTATTCACGACACTTCATAACGGCTATCCATAACACACCTATCAAAAAAATTAGAAGATGGTGGTGTGAATGAGATTTATCCTCAGTATATTAATCACTTGCCTGTTTTTTTTAAAAAATATCAAGTACAATGGCTACTGAAATGAACAGATCCGAATTCACATCTCAATGGAGCCACTACAAGTATCATTGAGTATGGTACAGTAACTAAATCTTCACAATGGAAAACCGCAAAAATTAGGGGAGGGTTACGTAAAATTAGCCTGTTTAACAGCGAAAAAAAACCTCTAAATCCATTGCATTGTGCCGACAATACGAAACTCAACAAATGATGGTATTCACAAAGTACACAAAGTAGGCATATACGATTGGGCAGGTAAACATTGATATTTTTGGGGAGTATATCACCTGCCCTCTCTAAGTAAATCAAGGCAGTTGCGAATAAGAATTTAAGCCGAGGTAGCACCCGCCAAACAAAGCTGCATGTGAGTGAGAACTCAAGATTACAAAATGTACTATTGTGACCAGTACACTGGTCGACCAATAAGTGCAAATATCCAAGGCAGATTCGCCAGTTCGCAGTGGGAAAAGACAGCTGTAACCTCTCCTGTAAGAATAGAGTGGGGAGGGCAATCTCCTAGTGTGGTAGAGGGAATATCAGAAGGGATGACAATCGGGCGTCAGTAACACCCCACAAAAAAGTATGTAGCGTTCCCATCAATGTCTATTGATAAAACAAAGAGGGTGCAGCTATTCAAGAAAGAAGTTATGGGGAAAAGGTTAATCGGCCAACATTGGGCGGTATCCACTGTACCGTTTAAGAATTATAACATTATCTTAGACTGTTTAAGTTGCGATATCATTGTTTGACTCCCTCAGTGACTTCACTGCTTCCTTTATGTTGGTTTTACCACCTTGGTGACCTTTTCTCAATGGGGGGGGGTGCGAATGAAAAAGATGACTGTTGAAATTATTCATCTGAGACATAATGAACGTTCATGGATATTCCCCCTCTACGGTCGGTTCGACCTAAAAAGCACAAAGTGCACCTGTATAACCAGATAGAGCAATGAATTTCACCAGTTGCTAGTCACTAAATCAGTACCAAAAGAAATGTATTATGAAGCTAGAGCAGTACAGCAATACTCTCCCTATAAATCATCCAATGCGGGGTGGGAGAAAGGTAAATGTAATGATAATGGAAAGAGAAACAGGTTAGTTGAACTTTAAAGGCTGATGGCACCACAGGATAGCCACCTGTAGTGGCTCATGTTACACCAACAGAGTATCTGCTCGTTTGAATCTATTATTTAAAAAAATCCAGTACAGAAGTACACCTTTTCTTAGGGATGCTTTGCAGTACAAGCCAATGGTTAATGGTTATTCCACTTTTATAAAAAATAAATGAGAAACTTGTGAAATGATGGCCTTTGCGGAATACACCAGCACATGTAGCGAGTCCTCATGCTTTTCCTCGCCCTTTTCAGAATACTTAGCGCTTGAACACACAAGAATGCCATAAAAGGATGCCAATGCTAAAATAATAGGGTGAATATGTGGCCTATCCACCGAATTCTCTCTGAAGACCCTCACCCCCCCCAAAAAAAACTGCATCCTTGAATGTCGTCCCCCAATTTTTTTCGGAATGGGGTCAATTAGCCTTCCTCTTTCGTATTCTTGAGTGAGGTGGCGGTGACAGCACTGACCACGACTGTTGAGGATTATCTAAAAAGGCGAAATGAACGGACCCAACGAGCGACAAGTAAATTCATCGCCGTCTGGGATCCTACCAGATGTCCCAGCTCAGTGCTGAGTTTAGACATACTGAGTTAGAATCCATGTGTGTTAATTTTTTTTATTTTTTTGGAAAGCACAGGGGCTCCTAAATATCGCTTTTATACACTGTTGGGTACCGGTCATGATTTTTTTGTTAGAGTCAATAAACCGGAATTGTCTATGGCCAAGTACAATATTCAACCGCGATTATCACCGTTTAGCATGACTATGCCTTTTTCTCACTTTGTCCTTTGTTGCCGCTTAGTATGTGTAGTGAATGCATATTTAGTTCCTCTCATGTTTTTTATTGTTAAACATCAGGGAATGCGAGTTCTGGGAATCGTATGTGTTAAAATAAACTTGAAAGGAATAATATTGTCCAGCGGGTTGTGAGTTCAAGAAGTGATACCATTAAACATAAACAGTGGAGACTTGTTATGGCGCTGATGTAAACCCCGACACCATTCGCTAAGCCGTTTCCTCCCCCCTTAATCTAAACTGGTAACCTTTACATATAGCCAAGTGAGAAAGATTACAGGAGAGAGGATGGTCGAGATGCACATTTTTTGGTCACCCTGCCTTGTATATTGTTCGAACCTGAGAGAGACCATGATACAGCACATGAGTGTCACTCCCCCCCCCGAACTTCCAGGGCCCCCACCCTTTCGTAAATGTGATACGAGGGAGGTGACCCGCAGGGTTTACCATGGTCAGACATACTCTTAGCTCTATTACACAAGGTTAAAGTCCACTCACCCGGCTCTTTGTCATCATTAGTCTAGGAAACCCTAAATTGTGCACCATTTCCCCATACTATGACGTTTGTTTAGACAATAAATCCGTAAAAAAAGGCAAAATAGCACTAAAATGAACACATACACACACACGGTCCCTGGTCTTTTTCAACCAAGAGGTAGCGGGGATTGTTTTGGTGGGAAAGCATTTCCGCACACCAAAATGAAAATAGTGGCGGTGGTTAGAAATCATTAACCTAAACAGTCGGATATTTCTACGTTTCTTCTTCGAGTCACCACAATGCGCAGTCTACAGTATATGTGTGAGTATATCTGCGGGTAGTGCAATGGCAAGAAAAATCAAAGCCTCGCACCGCCTGGGTAATCAAAAATTATTACCAAAAATAGCCATATCTGCAATGTCATTCTCCACTGGGTCTTTGGTCGGGAACATCACCCGTAATTTACAAGGGTGTCCAGAATATTACAACTGCTTCAGGATACCCAGATTAACAATTGTGCACAGAATTAATAGTTGAAATGATAATCATTCCCCAGACAACCGTATGCATGTACGAAATTGAACTAACCCTTTTAAGGATGGTCTGCTTTTTTTAATATGGCTATCGAGAACGATTGCACTGTACCAACTGTTTGATTCAGTAATTCATTCTTTTTTTCAGCTGGGTCGTTTCCAGAAACTCTAGAGAGCACATTGAGTAAAAAAGCCGATAGTATATTATCCTACTTTCTACAAAATTACAGCTAAAGGAGTAGGAATGTGGACACTGGTTTCTATGTAAATAATTAACTTAGCTCTGGGATGAACCAGTGTGATACTTCACTTGGTGTTCACATCATTACGTTAGTAAGAGGCATTTTTGGGCTGGTCGTATGTTCTTCTTCGGTTAAGCAGTCTAAAAAATGAAGTACATCATTATACACATTATTCTATTCTAGTTTATACACTGTAACAACTTCGTTTATTTAACCAAAGAATTACTTTCGAGTGAGTAGTTCAAGTGCGAGTTACATGACCTATGCGATTAATTTGTCATCGCTCTGGACTTCTAGTGGTGTATAGGTTGCGAATAACGCTTTAATTAGATACAAACGTGGCCTCTAGAATGGACCAATACTCGAGCTGCCCTAGGAAAAATAGTTCCGTCGTTTTTCACTAGAACTCCCGTAATTCCACGTGGCCTTATAGTCTCAACCTAAAACATCTTACATTAGGTAACCCCACAGCCTTGCAATACCCACATGTTGTCATGTACTCAGTAGTTTCTGAAAAATTCCAATGCTACTCTTGTTTTAAAGGGGGGAATGAAACAGAAAGTATCTTGTTCTACATTGAAATACTAGTTTGTTGTTTTTCCTTGTCACAAATGATGGTAAATGGCAATCGAAATTGCCCATTGAACTCCAAGTTCAAACAGATTCCCTGGGAGTCGTTGCAAAACTCTTCGTCCAAGAAACTAAAGTATACTATTCTGACATTGATTTAAAGAGTACGCCACCGTGCTACTTTTATCATGGAAGAAAAGTATTAAAGTCATTGTTGACAATGTGATTAGAGAGGGGATATACTAAGCCACCCTCGCCTGGGTGTAAAAGTAATCATCATGCCTTCACATTTCCACAAGGTTGTTCTTTAGAGAAAAAATACGTCATTCGTCATAATAACAAAAAAAATATGGACATTCAATTAGTTATATAATGTTGTATATTATTGCGAAGATTGTTTATGGGGGTGTCTAAGAAATTCGCAACCTCAACCATAAGGATGATTTTTTTTCGACTATATAGCGAAAAATCCGCCGAAGTTGAATGGATCTCTCACAAAATCCTATTGGTAAAGCTGAAGTTGGTACATTTTTTCCACCGAATCTCTATATAGTCAAAAATTGATCACCCATAACGTTTTGTCCTTGCTCGTAACCCTTGTCCCTTGTACTGTAATCACTTTGAACGATAGTGAAGGCTGGAAGGTGGAAAAGAGAGGAAAAATGAAAGGGGGTGGTACTGCTATGTACAGGGTTCCCTCCCCCTCATTTGTATCACTTGGACGGGCTGATAGTACAAACATTTCATGTGGTCGGCTCTTCTCTTGAGGGTGCTGGATGGACGCCAGCCCATCAGGTTAGCTATACATTAGTCCTGTAGCTTCTCCCCTCCCAAAAAAATGGACATGTTCCCCTGTATGGGCAGTCCTACAGGGAAGTGGCGATAACACCACGAATACCATATTATTGAGTATAGTTATATTTTTGGTTTCTAAAATCAAGTAAGCTGCTAGTTGAGTTTGCCGTTACTACTGCACTCCAGTGGGTCAATACAGAGTGAATTTTGACGTATATCATAGTACTTTGCAGCTACAGAAACTAACATCATTGGTTCCCACGTCAGTTGGATGTCGGCGAAGCACTTCATCTCAAGACCAGGATAGTCGTGTATATCTTACCATTCATCTACACGTATGAGCAGATGCGAGAACAGAACCAATGGGGAGGGCGGTTATAAATAGATTAGCAGATGTTTACCAGGGGGTAAAATTGTAAATAAACATGGAAACACAAAACTAAACGTTACCTGTCAAACGAAAAATATCTAGATCATTTGGTGAACAAAATCGTTATAGGTAGTGTTATTAGGAAAATGTTGGCGGATACAATCTCCACCCGTTTATTGATCTAAAGCAGAAGTCATTTTACCTTCACACTACGGCTAATACATCCACCTTTGAGGTAACGATGAAAAAAGGGTCCTTATTCCCAACCGGCCAATTAGGACACATGACTGATAAAAGTGTAGTTTTCCTGTGGTTTTTTTCTTAGCCATCTTAGCTGCAGGGAAATTTGAGACACAAAGCCTGGTGTTATTTTTTTTCCTGGCGAGGAGTGCCGTGAGAGATAAACGCAGAGGTCCTCCCACGCACACCATTAGAAGTACCAGTTAGATAACAAGAAGAGCACGACTACAGGCCATTAGTGGACAATAATTAATTTTGGCTGCAATAGATACGTATGTCTCCCTCTCTCCCTCCTCTCTGGTTTTCTCTGGCCATTTTCCAACACCCACAGCTTTCCATAGTCAACTTGTTCTACAGACTCACACTACTTGCCAGTCCTCCGTGTCACTTCCACTCTCGAGGCGTACCCCCCCCCATCAACGTTGTACCGTGGCTTTTCCATAGCGCCTTATGCAGTTCTATCGGGTGCGTTCCACATGACTTTACTAATTTCCTTTCGCTGTGGGACTCGTGCTACCACCACTCCTACCATTCGTCCCGAGTACGCTCCCGATGAATGCCGATAGTCACCTACCCACTCATATGACACCTAGGCGGCAACATAGTCGAAGGGTATCATTATATAGCTCATGTTTGAATCTGGCTACACATATGCCTTGAGGACCTCACCCTCCCCACCCCATCCCTTCCCAAGCTACTAGATGGGATTAATGAAGAGTGGAAAAGGACACAGGATAGCGTCTGTGTACGAAATTTCACCCCACTCGGTCATGGTTCAATGCTATCCTCTTTTCCATCCATAGACTATGCTATAGAAATCACGATCCATTGTTGCTGGTGAACACGAGAGCGAGCAGGTTATCATGTGGGTGAGCCCATTATACAGTTGAAATTGTCACACATCCTGTTCCTTCATTGTACTACATTTTTAATTTGATATTTAGGTTTAAAAATGCTTAGCTGTGATCAACCAATTTTACATTTTTTTTCATATTCGTGCCAAAAACAAGATTGGGGTTTGTGACAATGTTCTTTTTGGCTGTCCTTTATTTTCTCGATGGCCGTATCAAATTTAAAGTGAGTTCGTAGGGTATCCCACCGTGAGCTCGTGTAACAGCGGGATTAGGCGCCACCTCCTCATTGCCTCTCTCTTTCTCACAACTTCTTTTCTCTCGTACCGAGCCCATTCCCTTCTGTAGATGCTATCTTTTCTAATCGCTTATGATGCAAGGTCATTACTGCAAAAAATATATGCAATGAGTAGTAATTAAGCAATGCATATCATATTTCGATAGTGGCTTCTTATAATATGTGGTGAAATTAATCGTTCCGTCCCAAAACGTGTTTGCATCCGACACAAGTCGAAAGAAGCAAGCACCAGTCTGTAGTCGAGAAAAAAAAAGTAAAAAAAAATTGCCGTATCCTATTTTTCATTAACCAAATTGTATAGCTCATTTGTACTTCTCTCAAACTCTCCATAACTATTTACTCTATCAGCGAAAAAGTTGATGGGTGCTCGTTTGTATTTTCTGGTCCTGTCCATGGTGTAAAAAAAATAAAGCCTAGACTGTCCTGCCCCAAGTTGGTAAATTTCCTTTTAAGGGTAAATTGGAGTCCATCATACGTTCGTCCCCAGTCCATTCTCGTATTCCGTTATATTTTATTATTGTACAGCATGATCTCTGCACCCTCACTTTCGACATCCAAAGAGTATTGGCTGGTGAATTGACAGAAGTGGTCAAATGAATAATATATGACATTATCATCTGGTGCATCCCCCGAAGAATTTATTCAAAAAACTGGTAAATTGAGCGAAGGCTGACTCTAGAAATAACTGGTGGTGAATATGCTGCAGGTATACTGGTTGTATTATATTGTACATTAATTTCTTTCAACTTCAACGGCCTTACTGTTACTGGGAGAAAAAACTACAAGTCCAAACCCATTGTGACTTTTAAGTACCAGCCTGCGATTAGTTGCTGAATTTGTCGGGCCGCGAGTATTCCCCGAAGCTGGCGATGAACATTACTGTGTTCCCTTTCCAACCTTCAAGGTCACTGGCCTGTCTTTGCCAATTGACTTTATCACCAGGGGATAAGTAAATATGAGGCCCTTCGTACGACCGGTGCGCCTACCACCTATGACATCCCATTATCCACATGCACTATATTGAAATGGTGTATGTTGAAGGAAAGAGGCGGATGTGGTGGGTGACACAGCCTGGAGAAGCCTCCTACTTTATTACTTTTTTTAAGGCTTGGCCGATATCTTTTCTCAAGGCAGGTCACAGTCCCGGTCCTTTCTCGATTTTTAACTTTTATCCCACTTCACTTCGCTGCTATTGTACGGGTTTATCTCATTTCAGCCGACCGTAGGGGTAGCAAAAAGGGACGGAGCTGAGGTGATTTTCATGAAATGTTGAGCAGTAACACAAGACTATCCACGTACTACCTTGCGCTTTTCACGGTAATAGCGAGAGGGTGTGGACAAAAATATTGAGGAACCCGCCCTTCATTTCGCACATCAGCCTGACCCCTCTTTTTGTCAAAGCCAACGGTGTTGTGCTCCCCAGCCCTCTCACTTTCATATTAAGGTGGGCCTGCTTTAAAAAACCTTGTCGTTAAGTCATGAACTACACCAACGAATCAGAACCAATATGTTTTTCAGAGTACCTAGCCATTCAATCTCAGGGAAACGTAGTGCACCCAAGCAAGACGATAGTCGCCATGTAGCTCATGCGCTGACATTCATATTTGCCACCGATCATTACAGCAGCTAAAATCATTGTTTTGGAAAAAAATCACCCGATTTTAATCCTGGTAAATGTACCTTCCACTCCCCCGGTCGATCGGGATGTTGTATTTAGCTATAAAAATGCTTTTCTTTCATAAAACACAGTTGCGATTAGCATAACTCATGTCTACTCGCGTTTTCGAATCCTTATCCACCAGTGTGTATCATGTACTATTAGCCAACATCCTTTATATTGGAATTACCCTTCCACAAACCACAATCATCGACTGAAAACTTTATTTTTTTCTTCAAGCGGCGAGCCAATGGCTAATTGACAAGGGGCTTCCCGTTCGTGAAAAATTCAACGGAGGCCTTCATCATTGATCAAGGCTTTGAATGTTTTTCGGACAATACACTGTTGGTTGGTGTACTGATCATACACTGGCCCAGCCCTTATTTTGGCTGCTTTGGGTGAAAAGGAATATCGCTCAATACTCTGAAAAAACAACAAAGACATTGGACAACACTTAATAAAAACAGCCAAAGCTTTGGGAAGTTTATGATAGGAATGAGACACCAATACAATGAATTTTGAAGTTGGTATATTCCCTTGAAATTAACGAACAAACTATTTATTGATGAAAACGAAAAATAGCTAGGGTGGCAACTATGGGATAGTGATTCAATCCTGGCCGAAAGTGGATAGTCGATGTGTTGGTATGGTCAACGACAATACCGTTACCCACAACTTGCTGCATAACAAGCAGTAAACAATAACGGAAAACCTACACCAATTTGGTGGCCTACCGCCAACGAAATCGCGAGAATTCGCTACCGCGGAGTCGGGTCCTAGCGGGCACGCTTCCTCCCGAGTAACCAATGGTCACAATGGTATCTTGAGATGCCACAACAGAGTTTAAATCCGAACATTGCACGGTCACAGCAACCGTTGTGCCTTGGATCCCCCTACTCACAATTGGGGTTCACAATATCACCTATACTATATTCTTTAATCAATCCTTTTTCATCCCTTCCCCACAGTCAATCCAAGTTGACATAAAGGTGGGATAGGGCCGATCGTCCCCAAGTCATGGGAACACATAGCAAGAGCCTTAAACCCATATACAAAAAGAGGGAGATAAGAATCGATAAGGTGTAACAACATCACTTATCAAAGGGTTAGTAGAAAGGGACTTGTCAGGGGGCACTCCTTCTCTGTTTTTTAGGGGAGTACCCTCTTTTTAGATAAGGGGGATGACCGATGGATGGACCCTTTTCGAGAATTTTTGGCACATTGGGAAGAATAGGAGAAAACCAAGCAGAAGGGAGTATCCGCGTTTTTACACTGTGTCACTGGCCCCCACTGTTGAGAATGTAAATGGGACCATGGCTATTATTCCTTGTTCGTTTTACCGCCAATTTTTTGTCGCCTCAATGTAGGCCAATGAATCTCAGCACAATGTAGTGATAGCTGAAAATGGCAGGCCCGCAACACCGCTTTCAGGCAGTTTAGCGTTTATCCCTGGCTCGCGATCCTCGGGAATTATATAAATGGGTGTGTCGTCGCTACTCCCAGTCCAAGCTTATATACACAACATTACACGCTACCCCTCTGCTGGATTAATGCACTTCCTTGCTCCTTCATTCTGTTACTGTTTTCCTTTCAATCTTGTGTTTACAGAATCGATAACTTTACTATTTTCCTTTACCCCTTGGAAAACCTTGTGCCTGTCCCGATCCCACCTGCATCACTCTAGCCCAAGTTACTCAACAGGTCACTATTCATTAACACTCTCGAATTCAGTCGTTTCTTTTGGAGCCCTTCTTCCCGAACAAACCTTGCTGCTTATCTCGGCTTATTCGTTACTACAGCGGGCTATGGCATAGACCCTATTCTGGATTCATTGCGATATCTGGTGCGTTTTTTTTCGTATTCATTCCTGTTACCCTTTTTCTCACTGTGTAGACAGCGGGTTGGTTCTCAGTTCCCCGAGCCTACATAAGCCAATTTTGTTGCTAGTCCACTGGTTCTTTTTCCCCGGTTATCGAGGCCAGCATACCCCTTTTTTTTTACTTTTTTCGGAGGCACACTCAAGCCTACTTATTCGGTCCGGTTACTTTGTCGTTTTTATTGTCATCCTCATCCCACCAAACACGCATACCCTCCTAGTTTACTCATTTCTTTCCTTTGGGTACCATGAATCCGTTGATAATAGACCAAGAATCAGGAGGTAACATCCGTTCCGGTCACCTCAAAAGGACCAATAAGTGCTTGTTTCCAGAGAAACTCTACAATATTCTGTCGAACTCGGCCTACAACGAGTACCTGTGGTGGAATGAAAAGGGGAACGGCTTCTACTTGGATCGCAGTCGAATTGGGGAGAGCGGAATTTTGTCCCAATTTTTTAAAACGGACAAGCGCGAATCTTTTGAGAGACAATTACGAGGGTACCACTTTAAACTACTCATCGATAACCGTAAATCCAAAGACAAGGGCAAGAACATTGTGGATTATTCACATCCTCATTTTCAACGCGATTACCCTCAACTGCTCAAAATGATAAGGAACAACGGGAACCATAAAAAAACTCAAATGCGCCAGCAAGCCAAAATTAACCGAGCTCATCAGGTCAGCACAGGTCGGTTGCCGCAATCGACGACGGGCATTATTCCTTCACCCACAACACTGCCCTCCTTGGTTCCGGGTCACTCCACCATGATGCACTCCGCCACTTCAGGGATGCATTCCAATTCATTGTCCTACGAGAGCCACGCGTCACTCGGTAACCATTTCTTACCTTCTCCTCCTTTTACCCCACCCCATTTGGAGACCCCCACCGAACAGTCACCGATGGTGTTTTCCATTCCGCTTCCCACTGCTTCCGTATCAGGGTATTTCCCCAACACTATGGCTTTTAGCGCTCCTCAAACCAGCCCCTTTATGTCAACACACGATATGTACTTTGTTAACAACCATGTCGCCATGCCGCCCACCCATCCAAATTTTCCCAGTATGCTGAACGTATATAACGTTTAACTTGTTTACGTTGGACTGCAATCCTCGAGCCCCGGTTTGGGACCTCTTCTACTGGCATCCCAGCCATTGGCCATCACTGGATCCTAGCCCTTACCCCGTTATCCTCCTTTTTTCTCCTGCATCATTCCACCGTACCCGCTAGGCTGGCCGAGAGGGCACTACCACGCCTTGTTAGTAATAGAAGTTGAGTATATTTCCTACGTGCTACTCATAAGTTGTAAGATCGACGCTGCCGGTTTATTCTATTTTTCAGAATTTGTATTCGTAGTCAAAATGCCACGGTTAGCTTAACCGTTTATATTTTTATCTCTTATTTTTTTTACCATGTTATTGTATTACTTGCACGATTTTTCTTTGCTACTTTTGCTCCTGTGAATAATAATATATATTAACCTTACAATAGGATTTCGCTATCTTTGGAGGCGAAACCCTGCATCAATGATCTTTGACTAATACGTATATCTATGCAAGTATTCGACAGTCTTCAATGAATTTTTCTGATATATAAAAAAGGATATGTACCATGCTGAAGAACTTCTGTAACTTTTTTCTATCTACCCTTGGTCTCATTACTGACAGTATACAGAAAATAGTTCATGTACGAGCCCCATCCATATTCTTTGTCATCACGTTGGGTATTAGCTAGGCATATAAGTCTACGTTTCCCTTACTTAATCGATCTAGATGTTAATGCAGACAAAAAGCTCACGGAAACGGTGGATAAAGAACCAAGTTCGAGTCGATACATCTTTAGTAAAGGGTTCAAAGGAATACAAAAGACATTCTACATAAGTTATAGTGGATGTCCTGTAGACTTGGCCAGAGTACGTGAGACTAGTAACGTCACATTCCACTTATTCCTCTCAAGTATGCACTACCGCTACCGTGGTTAAAATCTAAACTTGACAACTGTGAAAAAGTGTAATATCAGTAAACGCTGTGGTGAGCCCTGGAGAAAGGGAGTAGGTGTTAAAATTTTATGAACTGCTATTAAGGATATATAGCCTCAAGAAATCACGTAACTTATAAATAGAGGAAATGGTAGGGGGGAAGCCTCTTCCATATTTTACCAATATCTGCAGAAACTACCGACTCCTCTGTCTATACCCAGTCTGCGAGGGTGTATTTTTGGCTGCTTTAAATGAATGTAAGGCACTGGTCACTCCTTCATTAATTTAAATCGCAATGTTGCTCTAGATAAATTTGTTCCATTGGAGCAAATAGTAACGTACATATTATTAGTCCCTCCCCTTTTTTTGCACTTGCTCCGCACGGTCCGGACCAGTACCTCACTTCTAAGGGCGGCGTATTCCTAAAAGTTTGGTGAAAACTTTGCAATTCCTGACGTAGTGTTTTAGAATCTGTCGAGAGAATTAGTGGACCGTAACCATAACGCCACCAAAGAGGATTATCATTTATAAATTGTTTCCATTCACCTCCTTGGTGCAAGGAGAAAAAGGATCTCATTACATATCACATCATGTGCGTTTACCTCCTGTGTGGCCACAGTACGAAATGTAACCTAGAACTATTCGTTTTGCTTGTGAACTGCTGTACACTCATCTATGGTTGAATATTACTTTTTTTGGTTCTCGGAGAGTGAATTCGTCAGTGGCGGAAGGAAAACGCGGAGGTTAAATATCAAATGATCCGCACGTAAATCGATGTGTTTGGATTTGCCAAAAATTTACTTGGTCACTCACCTGGTTATTTATTATTCCTCATTTTCCCCAATTTTAGTAATTTGGATATATCCTGTTCTGTAATAACGTCAGGCCTTTATCTACTCTTGGGTTTCTAACCGTGCCTTTTTTGGGTGCCTTCTTTGAGTTCGAAAGATAAAAACGCTGTCCTTTAGTTTGGTAACTAGTCGATCAGCACTACCTGCCAACCGAAACTAGGGGATTTTATTGACGAAGTTGTTCTTCCTGCTTGTCGAGCCTGTGTAGAGCCTAGTGTCTAAAATCCTTATAGATATGTGGTCAGCCCCGAAGGGGTGGCATGTTTTGGTTTACCTGGGAATCTCGTTGCTTAGTTGGTCCATAGGGTGCCAAGGTGCACTCCAGTTTATCCAGTCGGGCGATGTAATTCATAACGCGTCTTCCCACGATCCCTACCTTTTCAGCCAGCCCTATTTCAACATCACAGGTATGATGTTGATAGGTGTTTTTAAACCCACCGCTCATGGTTGTGAGTTAGAAGAGCCCCTCCTGTCGCTATCGTCCCGGTTGGACATTCAAAGTCGATCGGATGTGACCAAATCAGTTATCTTTTTCCCCTACATTACATCCCATTGTGACTCTCTGTCCACTTTGGTATCGCAAGTGGCTACCCGTTGGGAACCGGCCGCGGTGAAGTTGGGGTACCCGAAACCCGAGATTATTATTTTTGCCTTTGAAGCCCCCATGAACGATCAGGAATACTTTGGTGCACCCTTTGATCGCAACGCAGAAATCTCCCTGTTGAGTCAGTGGTCCTACCGATATGCCGCGTTTAACCCAGATGAAAGCCGCATGTTACGAAAATTGATTCAGGTAGCGCAATGGACACAAATCAACGGAAACGCGACCGACATCATTGTTTCCGTAACGCAGGAATCAGGGCCTTGGAATTCATTGGTTTATTCCGCCCCGTTTCGAACTCTACATTGGTTTCTGACCGTGACTGGAAGCCTTGCGTGTTTAGCCGTGATAGGATGGCTGGGTTACCAGTACAAGATTAGACAGTGGCGAGTCGACCAGCGCCTGGGACTTTTCGGTGTTGGCACTGTCTACATGGTCATACGCATTGCGTTCCCACCCGTCCAAGAGTTTGATATGCTACCCGATATCTTGGTTCAAATATCTTTTGTGTTGGCCTGTGTGGTGTACGCCGTATTCGCGACTTGGTGGGTAAGAATTACCCAACGGTTGTGTGCCTTGAAAAATTGTCGCTGGCTCTTATGGAGCCTATGGTTTACAGTGGTCAACAGCGTGGCTATGACCTTACTTGCTTTGTGTTTGCGTATATTTTTTACCGACCAAGTGGGCATCAAACTGATTCGGTTTTCTATCATTTCCCTTAGTGCAGTGCTCATTGCTGTGTGTAACGGCTGGATTTCCGTACTGACGTTTTTGGCGTGGAAAAGAATGAGGTTTCTTCGGATACCTCCCCACCTTCGGAATAGCCATCGTCGAGTAACCATACTCACAGCTGTCGCAATGACTTCGATGAGTGTAGTGTGTATGACCCAACAACGTATGGATGGATTTCACCCTCTCAGTCCAATGTGGTTCATACTGGTATTCGTATGTATGACCATTGCCAGTCTGATTTTGATTGCGGCAATTTTTTACGCAACAGCTTTTTACCCATCCTTGCAGGCCGATAGTAAAGCCTTTGAAGCAGGGGAAAGTCTGGGTAGTTCGTCAGAGTACTCACCCAGCGCTGATGATGTTCCCTCCAGAGGACCTTCCCCTTCACTGGACACCTCGATTGGTAAGGGATATTTTTCCTCACATCACCGGCTCCCTTTCTCCCGCCGAAACTTGTTCAATGCGCTGATTTGGGGGAAATTACGGCGTAAGAAAAGCACCTGGAGTATCCTGGCTAACAATAGTCCACCGTCTTTCAAGCCACACCCTGTGACAGACGACTCCGATGCAGTGTCCATAATCCCGATGAAACGTCAAAAAACGAGAGACATTCTACCGCCTATATTAATGGTGGAACCTACCGGTGCATTGCTTTCCGCAGAGGAAACAAGTGGTGAAGTGCCGTTAGGGAACATCGTATCGAAAAGACTATCCCCTCTGGATTACCGCAACGACTGGACATCCTACCGAGGAAAAGGCATGGTAGGTGCACAGGACTCTATCGAAGGGGTACATTCATCTGTAACCAATCACATGCAGCACTATCCCTCGTCCATGTCGTTGCCGAGTACCTCTGCCTTATCTCTACGACCACTAAAAGGCCATCGTAAACCTCGCCCGTCTTCCATCATCTTACGCTTCCCAGAGCCGAGCGCCAAAAACCCCTTGGAACAGAGCTTTACACCCTCTTTGAAGACGCTCCCGCATACGCCAACGTTTAGCGGCACGGGTACCGCATCCCGTTCTCAGCGGAGTCGGGATTATTAACAGTACTCTTTGAGAAGCCATTGCGGTCACTCTCACCGTCAGTAGTTTCTCAGTCAACGCTTACATCACGTACATCCCACCCAATCAAGATTAGTTGTAAATTTTAGCTTGGGTTTTCCTTTTTCCACTTTATTATAATTTTAAATACAGTGCTATCAGTTGAAAGATAAGAGTACAAGGGAGAATTTATATCTACCTTTCTGGCTGAGCTTGAAAATCTTGTTGGACAGTATACAAAGAAAAAAATAATAATTCTTCGCTATGTAGATAGATGGGTATAAGGACCAAGAACATGCAAAAGAATAAAGTTAATAGAAAGAGTTCAGTGAATAGGACCTTGTAAACAAAATTCAATATGTCACTAAATAACCTACCCACACCCTGTGCATTCTTTTCTGAAAAACCAATTCAACAAAAATATAAAAGTACTAGCTATGAATTTTTGGGGTCAAAGATGTTAATAACGAGTGAAAAGAGGGCACGTCTGAACCAAGAGAGCAAAGAACATCGAAAAAATTCAAGAGAAATGACATAATAGACACACTAGTATCTTCTTCCATAGCCAACATAGCCTTAAAGTCCCAGAGCAGAACGAATACATGTGCTGCTGCACAAAGGGTACGATGAAATTTATCATCAATACCTGAAATATTCCTAAAGAATCGGAACCCATTTGTTATTGATCACTTGTGTGAGTGACATATTTATTTCGTACTATTTTTATCCATTGCAAAAATTTATCATTGGGTTCATAAAAATTGTTGTGTAGTATTTCGATTTTATTTTACTATTCTTTGCTGGTTTCAACAGCATATTTAAACCTGTCAGAATTCTGTCATTCGAACAGTGACTAATATCCAGCTTTAGTATTTGAAATAAAGTCGTATTCCACTCTAGTCTTTCGTATAGTTCGAATTTTATGTAGCTTGGGTGGGTAATTTATTTATACTATTGTGTTGGTCCACTCAAGTTCGTAGACTTGTTTTAAGCATCTATTTTGATTGTGTATTTTTGAGTAATCTGAATGTTCAGATATAGTCCAGTTCATTGTGTAGTTTTGTAAAGTCTGAATCTCCAGATCTAGTCCATTTATTTGAAAAATCTCATAAGGTTTAGTCTTGTATTAGGAATCTGGTCACTGGTGCGAGATGTCACTCAGCTAAGACTATAGAGAGCCACAAGTAGGTAGATAAACTTTAAAATAAACAAGCATGTTTTTCATTCATGGGAGATTCGAGTTTCCCTGACCCAACCTCCTTATATAACACATGAACAACATCGAAATCATAACAAAAATCATAGTGCACTTCGACATCAAAATAAAAGCAATTTTCATGGAGATAAATGTTAGTCCATTGGCTCCATGTTGGGAGCACAAGACAAAGGGGGGCTTTGTAGGGTGG
>JAOPJG010000629.1:0-19615 GCA_027478255.1 Dispira simplex | reverse complement strand
TTGCAATGGATAAAAATAGTACGAAATAAATATGTCACTCACACAAGTGATAAATGACAAGTGGGTTCCGATTTTTTTGGAGTATCTCGGGAACTGATGATAAATTTCATCGTACCCTTTGTGCAGCAGCACATAAACTAGAATATAAACTGGGATAAACAATAAAATAAGCAATGGCTTCAAGAAGTTCTACCCCGTCGATGATAGTTTGGACAGTGAATTATATACCTCTGATAAGAGGGGATAAGTCACGTGAGGAATAGTCAGAGAACACCGAAATATTAACAGATTGAATGAAACTTATGTCCCAATTTCCTTAAACTTTTTGGGAACCATCTGACCCACATGTGTAAAATATTGTGATGTGTGATGAAACCTGGGTTTACCATAATAACCCCCTGACTGGCCCTGGTTGAAAGGTATGGGTGCCAAAACACCAAGGTCAGCATGACCCCATCCCTGCTCAGCCATGGTGGATCTCGAAGCCACGAAAAGTTTTACTAATTGTGTTTTTTAGTAAAACTGGTATTGTTCATACTGTGTTCAGTACTGTTAACACTAAGGCCAATAGTTCTACTACATAGAGAATTGTGTCAAACCAATGCTTGGGGAATGGGCAGAAAGCACATCCAAAGTCACCTACTTCTCATATCATTCTCCACCAGAATAATGCAAGACCTCATGTTTCCCACCATAGCAAGACCCATATGGACGAGCTTGGACTCCAACTACTGAAAGCACCACTCTACTCTCCTGACTTTGCACCATGTGACTTTTGGTTGTTCCCGTGTATTAAGAAAAAGCTGGAGGGTAGAGTCTTTGACAATGATGATGAGATTATAGGGGTATATAATGAAGTCCTTGGTTCCCTCCAATGAAGTGACTTCCACAGATGTTTTGATGTGTGGTTCAAGAGTGTGCGCACAGTACTTTACAACAATAGTAATTATTATTAATAAAGTCTGGTCTTTATATGGGTTTTCAGGAAATTATCAAAAGGACTACATATAGAAAATTACAAAGTAAAATGATAGAAATGGCAGGAAAAGAGGGAGTAAAATAAGTAACTAGAGAAATACTGAAAATCACTTTGGACTCACCCATATACTGATAATTAGCCCCATTGAATGTTGAACTCTGCAGAATTCCATACGAATTTATCTTCAGAGTACCCCGAAACACTAGGCTTTCTGAATTGGAGCTGAAGGAAATAAGTTCCGGAAGACAAGGGGGTAATGACAGTACCGTTGTCAGTTAGGTATTTTCCGGACGCAGTAAAATACCAATATGGAAAACCGGGATAATTGCGACGCAAGTAAGGATTGTACCCAAACTCGGCGGGCAGGGTAAAGGATCCTGATGCATTGTGGAACCCATAATAAATCTGCAATAGTTCAGTGTTGAACTGCAAACGGAAGCGGAGTCTAGGCTTATCAAGTCCTTTCATGGTATACGTCTGAATGGGATCTACAGGTAGGGTGGCTCCGGTGGTCCCATTGACAAAAGTTGGGTAGCTGGAATAGGAAACAGGCGGGAGAAAGGGAATTTCTGACAAGTGGCCATTGTAGCCCACAAAGGGTATCGTCCGAGTAAAGTTAAAACTGGTAGAGGTAAATGAGAGTACCAGGCATCCGGTAAACATCCAATTAGGGGATATGTCCGAGTTGTCCAGTCGGATAACAGCCTCTCCGCTGAAGCTCTCTCCGGGGGCCAATTGAGATTTGGTAGGTATTCTCTGTATAATTTCATAATACGGTTTCTTGGTTTGCACTTGAGCAAGTAAGCCACCTTGGGAATCAAATGCGGTAAGGGATTGACCGGAAAAGTAACCGTACGTAACATCATAAATGCGCTCGTCACCCCGGTTTTCCAAAGTAAAGTATAAGCGGGGATTATTGGTACCGTCGCTGTGAGTGACACTGAGATCACCCATGCTGAAATTACTCTTTATGCCAATGTCGAACTTCTCAATCACGTTGTCCATATTCACTAACCCCGCACCGGTGCGGACCGTGGGGTCCACTGATCCATCAGATGGGCTCATAACCATGGGCCAGCCTGTGGTAAGCAAATCCTGTGCCCGGTCGGTAATATTGGAACCATATTGCTGGGTTAGCAGGGCTATACAACCGGCAACATAAGGAGCCGCCATCGATGTACCTGACAAGACCGCATAGCCTCCCATATTCATGGGAAATGTCGAGAAAATATACTCACCAGGGGCGGCAATTGCAGGTTTAGCCTCCAACGACGGACCAGGTCCCCAAGAGGAAAAATTGGACGGGATGGGGAAGTTTAGCCCGTGGATATACCATAACTTGTCGACATCAGAGGAAATAGAAACGGCCTCATTCGCTTGTAGACGTGCGGCCCAGACCACACCGTCATCTTTACCAATAGCCACGGTAGGAATAAGTCCCTGGGGCATAGTGTTGAAGGCGATTAGGGGAACGTAGTCGTTATAGTGAACCACCAAACCGACGGCACCTGCCGCCTTAGCATTTCGGGCTTGTATTGTGGCACCACAAGGTGCTTGGTACACCAGAGCTATTTTACCAGTGAGATCCGCCGTAATGGGGTAGCATCCCCAGTAATTTCCTGTGTTGTCTACTCCCAGGGCCAACGGTGTAGACGCAAAATTAAACTCAACATCCCGGGACTGTTCGATAGATCGAAGAACGGTTTTACCGGTGCTTTCATCAAGTAATCCAAAAGCGGACCACTTACCATTGGTAGTACTGCCCACCGAAATGACATTTTTTCCCATAGCGGGAGATGAGGATAGCCAACCTCCGCTAAGCCCGTCGTTGCCCGCCGCTGCCACTACAACCACGCCTTGCTGGTGAAGAAAATCACTATAAAACGACTGAGTTTCAGTGGCGAACCCGGCAGGGGTACCAAAGGACATATTAATGACCTGCATACCATCTTCATAAGCCCTCTGTAACGCTTCTATTACCACCGCACTGTTGGTAGTTCCTTGGCAACTGAGCACCCGATAGATACCCAAAGTGGCCTGATAGGCCACGCCTTGGAACTTGCCGTCGTCCCCTGCCAGAATTCCTGCCACGTGGGTCCCGTGTCCATGGCACGTGTCCAAGGGGTCATCGTCCGGCATAGGTACATTATTTCCATTATAATTATCACCCACAAAATCGTAACCATACTGGATACGACAACCATCTGACTTGTAACAGCCACCGAACGCCGGGTGCGTGTGGTCGATCCCAGTGTCCAATATACCCACCTTGATTCCCTTACCGTACATTTGGTGATCGTACCAATAGTCAGCGACCCCGGTCATGTGGTGGACATAGTTGGTATCGCTATTGAAGCTCTTTCCCGTGCGGGCTAAGAGATTGGGGTTCACGCTAAGCCTGATGATGGCATTCGGGGCAATCGTGTACACACTTTCCAGTGAAGCTACGAAATCAATATACGACGAATGCAAACCCACGCTAGAGCCGGGAAGAACGTCGGTGTAATTCTGCTCCACGTTATAGGGTATGGAATTGGCACGTAGTTTGGCCAAAAACTCTTCACGCTGTTGCTCAGTAAGGGCGTCGGCACCCGCTTCGCTGGTGAATTGGACGATGAAACTGTCAGGAACTACTTCCTCGGCTTTGGTGTCCAGCACCTTCAGCCTCCAAAGGATGCCAAAGGTTAACAACCAACCGAGGAAACGCATCATCGGAGTGTGGAACAATGTGAAAAGCCGAGACAGGTGATATGGGGCAAGGATTAATAAGAGCGGTCGGAAGAATAGCGAAAGCTCTACAGAATGTTAAAGGTAGCCAGTAACTTGAACAGAAATAGGTCGCTGGTGCCTTGCTTTATATCTTTAGTAAAAATAGAAAAAATGTATTCCCTACTTCTTTTTAGGGTGCTGTGAAATTATGTTTGTTTATGGAAATAAAGACGAATTGATTGAATGTCTAAATATGGGTGATGTTTTTTGGCCTATCTAGTGATGGGGAGCAAAGTTGTGCCAGTTACAACCTAACCAATAGGATTTCGTGAAATTACCATTACCTCTGCCAGATTTTTCATTTCATAACTGAAAAAATACTATGCATATAATAATAACACCGGATTAACCTGGGTTCACCAACCATCATGCTCTGCTACGTATTTTGGAGAATCAGTTGGTATGATCATCAACATTTTGGGTCAACTTCCCTAAAATGAGGAGCACTACAGGGACAGTTCACACAAATGTTGGATTCGCGTGAAATATAGATCTTAATATGTATATTTCTTTTTGGAGATCTCAGTACCCAATAAAGCCAAATGGGTAGTTTTTTTTCGACTATGTAGGAATTCGGAGTAAAAATGTACCAGTTACGAATTAAACCAATAGGATTTAGTGAGAGACCTACTCAATGCTGGCGGATTTTTCCCTATATAGTCGAAAAAAATCATACAAATAAAGAAAAATGTAGTGTAGGATTTACTCGCTTTTTCATTGATTGTACTTGCTTACTCTGTTAGAACGTAATAAGCTGATAATCTTCAATAGAACCAATAGTAAAAGCTTTACTGTGTGAAGAAATATAAATGATAACACAACCAACAGGGTTGGAAACACTAAGCCAGGAAATCTATGACTGAAAAGAGTGAGGAAGGAGCCATGAGTGTACTCGGTGTGCCGGGTAATTTACCCTTCGTTAACTCATGCACGAGCTGAGCCATACGATATAAGCTGTGGCCAGAGAGAGGAACACCGCCAATACTAACACACCCTTGAGGGACGTACCGAATTTGGCACACTAACAATGGCCACTGTATGTGTTCTTGGTTCCTTTTTTCGCCTGGCATGTCAATCAGTCACGCTGGTTGAATCCTCGTTTTCTTACTGGGTCCACGTAGTATGGAGATCACATTCTACAGTGGCCACTGTTTATGAGGTGATTTAAAAGTTAAGGTTACTCAATTCGTCATTTCTTAGTAATGATTGACATTTTCGTTTAGCTGTCTTAGTAACATCTTTTTACGGTTTCAAATCGGTATTTCGAATTGGCCAACAGCACTCCCCTCTATGAATGGCGTTGACCCACTATTGTCAGCTATCGAATCAATTTTTTGACAGGTCTGTAAGAAAGAATGACTTTTTTCATAATAAAAATAGGGGTGATTTTTTTCGACTATATATAGAAATTTGGATCAAACAATGCACCAAATAAAATATAATCAATAGGATTTTGTGAGAGACCCATTCAACTTCGGCGGATTTATCTCTATATAGTCGAAAAAAACTACCCATATGTAATGCAATAGATGATAGTAGCTGTTGCTAAACGGAAAGACAGAGTTGGACATGTACCTTTCAAGTAGCATTTCAATATAAACAAATTCAGTCAACCTACAAAGTGATGGTATTCTAACGAACTTGAGGAGGTAATCCCATGCAGAGGCCCCCCTCTCATGGTGTCCAGGTGGGCCACTTCACTAAGAAAAGGAAGGGGAAAAATGTAAGATCACTGGATGAAGTAGATCTGTGAGATAATTCCAGTCATCCTGTAATGTAATGCAGTACCCTGATTACTCCATGACTGACATGTCACTTCCCAGTATACCTGTGATGAAGGAAGAAACCTTCGGAGTTGGTGCATCAAGTCAACTGAAGGCCCATATGACGGAAGACCCCGATAAGTCTGTTCGTCTCACGTATGTTTGTACTTAGTCTTGAAGCTTCTCTACTAGGATGGATCAGTTAAATAGTGGGGGCTCGCTCCCAATTGATTATTTTCCTCATGTGCAATACAAATAAAGTTTTTACTCACTAATCTACTCGTTAAAGTTTATTATTTCTGTGAGATCCTCCTCCATTCCGTTACGGAATAAAAACCATACCAAAAACAAGAAAAATGTATGTATATCCTCAAGGTCATACTCTTATCCTTTTGAAAGAACTGGGAAAAAAAGAGGCATATCTAAAGAGAATACAATTTCCCAGGAGTTTACAGTGAGGATGTAGCAGACATCAGGCCATCAATAATGAGTAATACAGATGGGTGTTTTTTTCGACTATATAGAAAATAATCCGCCGAAATTGAATGGGTCTCTCACAAAACCCTATTGGTTAAATAATAATTGGTACATCTTCGTTGTTTATTGTAATGGTATCTCCACGGTGGTGTGCCATCAGTCAAGTATAAAATAAATTGCCCACAATGTAACTGGTACAATTTTGCTTTAAATCCCTATATAGGCAAAAAAATCACCCATATGGATGATCTTTTTTTAACCCGTCAACGAAGACTCCATCGAAATTGAATGGAGCCCTTATAAAATCTTATTGGTTAAATGGCAGTTGGTATATCTTTGCATCAAATTGCTACATCGACAAAAAACCCGCCCATATATATTATTCATAGGGTTAGAGGGTAGCTGGCTCCTCATCCTTATATAACGTAAATAAAAGCTGTGCCACCAAAGCCTGAAGTAAGGATACATATTATAGCAAGGCTAGCGTTTATCTATTACTTCGCTGGGGGAAGCATAAGGCAAAGAGATTGATTGCGGTAGGATTTCCTATACCACCAGTACTTCCAGGCTTTTCTCCATCGACTCTTCTGTCTCGACCGGAAGTTGACTAACTTCTATGTCGGATATTTAGTCGGGTTCCTGTTCCGACATCAAACTCAATTCACCACCTATCCTTTTCCCTAGTTGGTTTTTTATCGAAGCAACAGAATCCTTTTCCTCGCGATATCCGCCTGATTTTTTCAAGAGGCCCAAAAGGGGTCATTAGGAGTATTCAATTATTTTAGAATAAACACTTCATTTATCCTTCATAATTATTTTGCGAAATTTAAGATTTATCATTCACAACAGAATTATGGCTTTTCTTTCTCACTTCCCAGCAATTCCACAGTAAGTACATTTTGTAGTGCTTTGATTTAGTATCTGATGAGTCGATGCAGAGATTGTCTAAATGACATTATTTTAGTTGGGTATTATGTTAAATAGTCCATTATAGCGGATCCGGATCATTTAATATTTTTATTCTCGAGGAGGGGAGTTAAAATGTGCTTGGAAAATAGATAGATCAATGGTTGTCGTACTATGGAGAAAAGGCATTTAAAGAAATGAAACATGGGGGGAACAGAGAAGAATGGCTCAAGTGTTTGTGGACTGCCTTACTGTTTAGTCACGAGTACAAGCTGGGGAAAATCGTAATCCACCCCCAACGCTTGTAATTTTTCCTTGGACGTTTTATCCCACTTTTGCTTATTCGTAATGAATTTTTTGGCAGCATCTGTCGAGGTGAAAATGCCCCGGAATTTTCTAGGATTGGAATCAATGGCCAGGGCGGACTCTTCTTTTTCTGGTTTCTTTTTAAAGAATTTACTGATGATCGTCGGAAGTGTCGCCTTGGATACTAAACTACAATGTAACAACTTGCCATCGAGCATGTAGTTATTCATCGTATCCACGACCACTTTGGCTACTTCTTCGTTAGCAAAACTAATGTAGGCATACGAGGCCTTGCCACCCCTTTTCGTATCGGGAATCAATGCATGCGTCACCCGACCGAATTGCGAGAAATATCTGTACATCATCGGAACGGTAAGATCATGAGGCATCGAAGCCAGAAACACAGTGGCATTGGATCTCTTACGTTTTCCGGACTTTTCTGCTACCTTTGCAGCGTCAAGTCGACGTTGAATACCAGGCGTAAGAATGATCTCGTCGGCCATAGCCTTGAACAAGTCCTCAGCACCTGAATCCCCCCCACCTAAATCGCTAACAGCATCCGAATCCGACGAGTCCGAAGCGTACTGCATTTGAATGGCCGTTTCTAATTTTTCGGCATCGTTCACAGTTTCCTCCATCGGTTGCTTTACGACTATTTTCTTGGTGGTCTGGGCATTCTTTGTAGATTTCGAAGTCGCCTTGGTTTGTACTTTGGCACTCTTGCGCGGCTGTGCCTCCTCGGTGGTGGCTAGTGACAATATCCATAAAATAATACGTGAAACATCCAATTAAATACAATTCGCTTTTCTAGTTAGTAGCCATTCTAAGAAATCACGCGTCTTGAAAGAAATTGAATCGCATTCCGGCGCTCTTTACGAACTATCCTTACCTTTGACGAGTTTGCGCTTTAGGGGTGCCATTTTTTAATGGAAATGTTGGAAAATACAGTTGGGATTTATAAATTGAACGGTAAAATCGAAGCACAGAAACAAAATTAATACAACACCAGCGCTATTTTTCACTTTTATTTTTTTATGTCGAAAAAAAAATTATAAAAATTTGCATGACTGGGCAATCGCAAGAGGGGTCTGGTATTAAAAAGCTCATCTTAACATGGGAAACATTTTTAAACTCTGCTGATAAAAAAGCGGGAAGTTTCAAATGGGTGATTATTTTTCGACTATAGCAATTTGGAGCAATAGTGTACCAGTTATCATTTAACCAATAGGATTTTGTGAGAGACCCATTCAACTTCGGTGGATTTATCTCTATAGTCGAAAAAAAACTACCCAAATTAACATACCTATTAAAAAAGGTCACTCAAAGTATGGGTTGATAGGTGAAATTTATTTCTCAGAGAGCTGTCTTAACAGTCGAATCAACTGTGTTTTCAGATTATTGGCTAGAAAAGTATTAGGCTCTTCCAAATCGATAAAGTACAAAACTTGGTTCAAGATCTCTATGGTTTCATCATTGGCCACCACCCCATGGGCGGCCATCTCGTTAAGGAAATGTAGTGCCATATCCGGAGCCCGCAGTGGATATAGTTGGTGGTGACGAGCGCGTACATCCCAAATGATTCCCAATAAGCAGTTATATACTTCGGTGGTCATAATTTCGAGATACTTGGTCAGTCCCAAATGCCGGATCTGCTCTAACAGTACAAAAATCATTTCCACTAATCCCATACGGTGACATTGCTGCATGCATCCGATAACGACGCGCGGACCGAGTCTAGGCGGTGCCAGGCTTGACCCGGGCGAGGAGTGATCCGCTGGGGTGTCCGATTGGGAAAATAATTGTGCTAGTCGGTCCCGCAACTCGATATTGGTGTGTACCTGGGAGAGTTGACTGAGCCAGGTTTCAATACGATCCATGCTTAGTAACAAACTCATGAAATGGCCCAGCGGGGTATTCAACATCGGTTTGGGTACCAATGTCGTGGTCGAGCGGACGAGGTCCGGTTGCTGCTGGGTTTTGATTGCCGGTATGGGTTGTACGGACGGAAGAACTGTATCGGAACGAGAATCGCCCGAGGAAGCGGGTTGTTGAACTTCCCGATTGAACCATTGGTATAATTCGTTATCGAATAGAGGAGATGATGCCGCCAATCCACCCTGGGATGTGGTTCGCTGTTTTGCCTGGGCCGTAGTCAAAGGGTCTTTTATCGATTTAGAAAATTCGGCCAAGGCCATGTCTTGGGTTGGATCCAAAGTCCAGTCGGTGGTAAGTTTGATGGCTTGGGTTCCGTTAGAAGAGTGGTCACCGTCACCTCTCTCTTTTACCCACTTGAGGGTTTGTGTCGACATGTAAGGAAGGGAGTTTGCCATGTGTAGAGGCGATATTTTACTTGTGTTCATTGCCGGATTGGTCTTGGTTGGCGTCGTTAGGTGGTGTTCTTGTTGGTCCAGCAGGTCCACTAGATATTTTTCTAGCGGTGAAAGCGTGTCATCAGCACTACCTTGTGGTGTTGAGCCCTTGGAATTAAATGTAGAAGTGGCATGGGTGAATGAGCGACAAAGAATTGGCATGGTCAACTTCGATCGGTAGACAGTCGGCAACGTGTAAGACCGACGTGATAGAGAAATGGACCAACGGTACGCCATGAAGAACATGTGAGCTTTTACAGGAGTGGTGGTGGAGATAACGCACTAGACTGCGAAAATAGAGGTCATTATGCGAAATGCAATAGTACCAATTGTGAAAAGATGAAGCGACGAACACAAAGTTTCGATTGTGTTTCTCCAATTTTTGAATTCATGGTCTTAGGTGATCTTTGTAAGTTTTTTTTTCGTGGTACACTAAAATGACTTTGTTAATAACCAATGTTGAGGATTTTTCCATAGCTACCCCCCAAGGAGGGGATCATGTGACCTTGAATAAAAAGATGCTTTTTTTTGTTAGGCCACAGCTGTTCGATAATATTGCATAATTGGGTAGGTTTTTGTCAACTATATAGCGAAAAATCCGCCGCAGCTGAAAGGGTCTCTCACAAAATCCTATTGGTTATATCTTAGTTGGTACATTTTTTCCTCCAAATCTTTATTTAGTCGAAAAAATATCACCCAATTGTTGCAATTCATCTTGTGTTTGTGATATTAGGAAGCTCGAACATAGTTTTGCGAAGATTTGGTCTACCCTTGTTATATCTAAATATTTCCAATATCAAACAAAACAGTTCTCTGAAATTACTTCCACGAATGGGGATTACCTTCATCTTAGCCCAGCCCAATAATGATGCATCGATACTGTGCACAAATAAACAATTGCCCTTGGTTGCATGAATGGTAGATTTATTAGTTTTCCTCATGCAAAAAAAAGTCCAGTTATACGATCAGTTTAATAATCACCCTCGCTCATGAATAGATCGCATTATGTGATGAATTTGCACCACATCCACCACCTGCAAACATATAAATACCGAGCATCTAACTGCGTATCAGGAGAGCACCACACTGCTCTATATCGATGGCAAAAGTTATTTTTCAGGCAAATGTGTGCTTCCTCTCCGGAGAAACGTTAAAGCTTATTTTTACTTATTAACGGTGAAATTGGATTCCACTGTGAGTGGTTGATTCTACTATTCTCATTAGTCACCATATATTGTTTATTATTTTTTTCTTTCTCTCCTTGTACTTTATAAACACAGTAGTCTGCATTCCGTGCCAGACAGCCCGGTCATGCTTTTTCCTACGCTGTTCCAGACAATTCGAAGTGACGCATTACGACGTGGTCGGTCAACTCGATTAAATCAGATTCAGACTATCCAATGGATACAGCTACCGACATGTCAGCATTTTCCTTTCAATCATAGGCACATTGCCACTACCACAGATCAACTACCGCCAGCGCCTTCGAGGAACCACCGGGATGTGATCTCCATACCGAACGTCCAACGCATTACCCAGTTAGCTACATTACGGCCGGCCGACGTACCCAAATTATCGTCATACGCACGACACCGGTACCAGAAATGGCGACAAATCAATTGTCCGCGGTTTCGCCGGACGTATACCGACGTGTGGCTCCCTTGGCTACCCCCAGGGATGGCGTCACGTTATCCGCATTATCGGCCCGTTCCTTTACACCGGGAGCCCACCCCAGAAGCCAAAGCGCGGTTACGATATCTGATGCGGTTATTGCGCCGGGAGCCCAATTTAGATACCATTTGGAAATACTATACTAAAATTATCCAGTTCCCCGATACCCGTGCGTTGTTAGTACCCCGTTTTTTCGAATGGTTTGTAAGGATTTTAAACGTGGAAATGCTGGACCCAGACCGATCCCATCGTATTATTCGACTCACCCAAACTATGCTCGAATTGCACTCACATCGATTTCCATCCAATGCTATGCTGGTCAATTACCTCAACGCCCTCATTCGGGAACGCCAACACGCCCAGGTGGTGGAAGTCATGCATCGGCAGATTCTACAGAGTGAGACGGAGCGTGGATTTCCGTTAACTACCCGTATTATCAATTGTTACTTGCGTTCCTTATTGACGCTGGGTAAAATATCACTGGCCCAGACTACCTTTCAACACCTCTTGGACCATCCCACCCATGCCCCCGACGAATTCACTTATACGTATATGATCCGTGGTCTTTGCCGACTGGGAATGAAGAGCGACGGATTTCGTCTCTACCGGGAACTGATATGCCGATTCCCCCATTTTAATGATACCCTGGGGTTCAATTTCTTACTCCATTCGTTTGCCTCGTTACGAGCTACAAATCTGTCCAAATTGGTCTTACGAGAAATGGTCGATCGGGTGGTCCCGTTGGACAGGGCGACACTGACCATTCTGTTGGACCTGGTCGTGCAAAGTCGACGAGGGGATGGGGCCTATATCCGGGACATTTACCAACTTCTCAACAAGTCCAAGGTTACCTCGGACTGCGTATTACTGGAAGCCTTTGCCCGTAACTTTATGGTCACCGGAAATTTCCATATGGCCCGTCATGTCATCGATCGGATGCGCAGACAAGGGATGGACCCAAGCACCAAATTATATGAAACTATGGTCCACCAGTTGGTCGTACGGGGCCGGTTTACTCAAGCGCTGGGTGTATACCACGGGATGCTCCAGGAAGGTATCAAACCTACTGACAGAATCCTGGCCTACATCCTCAATGGGTATACCCAAGTGGATCTGGAGTACGCCCGGTCATTCTATGAGGAAATTCGCAATGGTCAACGAAAACCGAGTGTAACCTTATACAATGGGTTGATCTGTAGCTACGCCCGTTTGGGCCACCTGCAACAAGTGTTGAATTTATTTCATACACTTATCCATACCGAAGGTTTGAGTTCGGACTTGTTTACCTATTACGGAATATTCCAATGTTTTTGCAATGTGGGTATGCGTCGTCAACGACAAATGTACCCACAGTTTGGCAACCCCACGCATTCCATCCAGGATGATTCTACACCACCTTCAACGGATACCTTTTTTTGTTTCGCAGCCCAACCTACCCAAACAGAAATTGATTCGACGTCCCATATTTCCACCCCTTATACCGTTTACCGACACATGTTGGAGCAACCGCATGTGGCGCCCACGGTTGGATTATACGCTAGTATCCTCAAAAGTCTGGTCTTAGAAGGGGATTTAGCCGGTTGTGATCAGGCTTACGTCGATATGACCCAATACTTTTGCCTAACTCCAGATGATTCCACCTATTCGGCGTTAATATTCGCCTTTTTGCAACGCACCGATGTCGACCACGCCGCCGATATTTTCGCCATGCTGCAACGACTGAACTTAAGGCCTACCCTGAGTGTCTGTAACGCATTAATCCGGGGCTTTTTCCGGGCCGACAGGTCAGATTGTGCGTTGGAGCTCTTTCAGTGGATGGTAGGCGACGAGCCACTACCAGACTCTGCGTCATCGGGCTGCGATGGCGACTCTACCGCAACGCAGCAAGGGGAAAGTGGAAAATACCGAAATGAAGATAAAATAGGAGAGGAGCAGATAACCCACCCTCCTTCTGTAGTGGAAGCCGATCCCTCATTACCGCCTGGAGCTTCCACCTCCACATCAGCATTGTTCTCCCTTTCCGCCCGCTTCCCAGAATTTATAATGGTCAGTCCGGACGAGTATACCTTTGACATAGTCATTAAAGGGTTGCTCACTAATCGGCAAGTAGATTTGGCGCATGAATACCTACAATTGATGCAAACACGGTGGCATATAGCTCCTCCTCCCAGTGTGCTCCGACACTTTATTAAACACTACACTGGCTTAGAACAAGTACTGGAAGCCACGTCTCTGATTCGGGAATACGCCCGAGCGGAAGCGCAGATGGTGGAGAAACGCATGAACCGATTGTCACTCACGGATAACACTTTTGCCTACATTCGTTCTCGACCGTTGGCGTTCGATATCCGGGCCAATAACGCCTCTCGAGAAAAATCTGTGGAAAATGGCACCGAGGAAGAAACGGTTCACGAAGTCAAACTAGGTGAGTTAAACCTTCGCTTTGACCGTACTCAACCGGTGGCTTTGCCAACTGCCCCTGCTCAGCCCATCATTAAATACATGCATCCAGTGTGGGCTGAGGACCAAGCAACAGCCGGTACAGATATACCTCGTTCGGAATCGACCACCTCCGATTGTAAATCTGAAGCCGCTTCGACACCCAATGGTTTGTTTGAGAACGCCGAAGCTATTTTGGATCGCTACTTCTTATCGAGATCAAAATCGAAAGCCAGCGATACCAAAGAACAATCTGACGGCCATTCTATACACTCGTCGACATGGTCCAGCGGTGAAAATGAAGATCAATCACATCCTCCTGCCACGGCTGAACAGCTGGTTCGTACGTTTACCTGGGCACCTGCTTATTCCATCCAATGTGGAACGATCGCGCATACTCCTGGTAAATTTGAAGTGGTTGATGTGCCGCAGCAGACCTCGGACGAGGAAAAAGTGGTCATAACTAACTCTTGTCTTTATTCAGGGGAGAAACTTTGATGTTTTCTTTTATTCACCACTTTTTGACCCTACAAGAGTTGCGCCATGCAATTTGTTTTTGTTTTTGGAAAACTGAGAGATAAAGGACAGTGTTACTTTGACTGTCTACAATAAAAAAGCAAAATTCAAGTTATATTCGTAAACCTTCCCCGTTCCCACTAGCCTCAAATTTCTGAGAATAAAAAATAACAAACAATAGTCCACTAATGGTTATTCTGAATCGGAGTTGAGGTCAAGGATTCTTCGCCGACTCTGGTACACATTCTTGGGGCGGTTGGGCAACGGTAAAACTGTTGCGGGAGGTGTTGAAACTACCTCTTCGCCACTGCTCACAGCTAAAGAACCATTTTCATGAGTATCTGGAGATAGTATCTCGGGAGGTGACGAACGACCGGAAAGTGTACCAGTAGGTACTGGAGCTTCGGTTTCTGTAGAGGTAATGGTCTGACCCAAACGGTTACGCAAGCGACGAATCTTCCGGGGAGGGGAAGGTGGAACATCCGAAACTTTCGAGGAGGGCGAAGAAAGAATAGGTTGATACAGTGCGGTGGGGATGTCATCAGAGTATTGTTGGATTTTATCATCTATCATCTCACCTTCATCGGAAGTGATGTCTGACTGGTGGGAGGGTGTGTCGGAAGGTAATGAAGTGACGAGACTTGTGTCGGAGGGTTTCCCCAGTAAAGCACCCAACGAACCTTCGTTATAAGCCTGATGGGCCCACCGGGTGCATATTTCCTGTAGCACGTGTTTCCGTTGATCATTGGACATTGACATAACCTCGTTATCGGATTCCACGACATCGTTGGATTTATCGGGTTTCTGGCAACTATCCTCCCAACCCAGTGACGCCGAGACGGGGGAAGGGGAGCCATAGGATGGAGTAGTTCTCTTTCGCGCTTTCCCCGAGGTTTTACGGCGACCCTTGCCACGTTTAGATTTCAACCTAGGTAAGGTTTGACCATCAGGGCCTAACGGGGCCACCTGGTACTTTCTTAATCTGTCCCGTTGGTGTTCCAAATCAGGAGTAGTAATACCCATCGCCAACCTCCACTGACCAGTAGTGACGTGATCATCATCTACTAATGCTGGAATGTATTGAAAATGGAGCAGCTGTAGTAACTCGCTCACCCAAGGGGTCCCTCGCACAAATTCCTGCTCTTCTTCCGGGACTATCAGTGTAAACACCCCTCGTCCTTGCTTCGGAATATCGGGTGACTCTCTCGTAATTTCATCATCAGAGTTTTCCACTCGGTTAATTGAAGCCAACGCATCATCCACGCCCCGTTGAACCCAAACAAGTGTACTTTCCATCTTCAAGAAACCCAAAATACCTATAATTGCACCCACACGCTGCTCAGGGGATAACTCGTCGGAGAGTTTGATCTTATCGGGCTCATCCTCGATAGACTGGTACATCTTGTAATCAAAACTGGCCAAACTGGTACCAGTCTCAGCTAACCCGTCTTCCTCGTCCGTATTGTACCGACGTAGTCGCGTAGATGAGGATTTGGTCTCTTGGATACGCAAATCAGGTCGAAGGACTTCCGAGCGTGCTACAGGAAATAAAATCTCGACGTGTAACAAAGGATTGTCCGCCAACCGACGCATAAATTGTCCCACAATGTATTCAGTAAACTGACGCAGGGCCCACCAGGGTGAAACCAAGTTGGTTTTTTCGGCGGGGGTTGTTGGTTGAATACTCCATGTTACCAGTCGGGGTTGTCCCGGATGAAGTTGGTGATCGGCCGTAGCCCAAACTTTTAGCCGGGGTTGGTCAGTCAGGATTTGGTGAAATAGGTACAAAATTGACATTTTAAAAAAGAAACCTTCGTAACCTTGTTTGATGGCGATACGATGAAACATGGTAACGATCCAATAAATGGTACAAGAGGAAAGCTCAGTATAAAAGGCCAGCAACTGAACGTAGGCTTGAACGACGGATTCCCGGGCCAGATCCTTTTCGCATTGACTGAGATGAAACTCCCGTTCGACGTATTCGCTTGTATCTTCTTCTTCGCTGTTGTCACTCTCATCATCATGTTGGTTCCCATTCTCGATATCGTTGCCAGGGACTGTCATCGGATTATCATCCATGTATTTCTCATCGTTTTCATCCTGGTTTTCGGTTGGCTCTACGCTTGTGATAGACTGTCCTTGCACTGCGTCGTCGCTTTCATCGGCCATGGAGCTCGCAGGTTTGTCCTTTGCCTTTCGTTTCTCATATTTACGTGCCTTTTTTCTTACAAACATGTGACTCTTTTGACTGGCATAGTGTTCCAGAAAACGCATGTACAGATGTAATGTACCGAATAGATGGGGTAAATAGGCCTTATCTGCGTACGGACCTTTGGCTTCACGACACAACGCCAGAAGCAGGTCCAACGTGGACGCTTCGTGGCAGAGGTTAAGGAGTAAATGATCCACCACTTCTCGGTGTTCCTCATGGGATCCGTTGGACATGTAGGTCAACACGACCAGTAGCGCATGTAGACACTGGATGGTGACTTTGACTCGGCTGGATTCTTTATTTTCCTTAAACGACCGAAGTCCACGTAGTATCCTTGCCAACCCTCGAAGATTAATCACTGCACCTACAAGGTCGAAATCGAGGTCATCAGCGGTAGCCCCAGCAGAAGGTACAGTGTCCAATGTTGCGGAAGGTTCCTGGAATACCTGGTCGAATCGTTGTGGGCTACGGTTGGCCGTTGGCTGGTGATCCACTGCCAACACCAGGAATCGCAGGGCAAACCCCAATACGTAAAAATAGCGGGTAATATCGTTTGGCGTAATGTGTGGCCGTTCCAGTTCAATGTCCTTGCCAACCACTGCCACTAAAGTATTGAACCCGGATTCCAAAAAAGTGCGTACCAGCTGTTTCAGAACGGCGAATGTACGTTGATCCTGGAAAGGGTGACGGGTTTTCTCATGCGTATCCGATGGCTTGGGACGAACCCGACCCACCCGACGTTTCTTTTGATCCAAAGAGTGATCCAGCGGACGCATTACATTTTGTGTTGTAAGTAGCGACATGACCTGACCTTGGGGTGATTGCACCACATAGGTCCCGCCGAACCGTGAATGACGAGTGGAGGGAGTCGCACGGATGTCCAGACTTTGTTGACGCCCCTCTTCGGCTAAACGATCCGTAATTCGACCAGCTGCTCCGTTGGGATCCCTCACCAACTGTTCCGGTGTGATGTCTTTGAAGGAAAGATATAGAATGTCCTGTGCTAGTAAAGCGTAGGGATTACAGTGTTTTTCGTCGGCGGAAGAAGCCATGGTCAGAACTAACTCGTAGATATCATACCGTTGGAAGGCGTCGATAAGCATTTCTTGTAATTTTCCGTGGGCTATAAGCTCCCCTGATGCTGTAATGGACACGTGGGGGTCGGGGCTTTCTAGTAAATTGCGGTACAGCAGCAGTACACCGTTGATAAGAATCTTGTCCTGTGCGTCCCGTAATGGCAACGGTTTACCCAGAGACGTGACCAATAGCCGCAACAATGTAGGAATAATCGAGGGGTGGGTGGCAAAAGCTAATTTGTAATTACATAGCATCCGGTCGTAACCGGGGGCTTCCAGGCGAGTTTTCGGGTCCACATACCATGTCATTACAACCAACAACTCCACCACGATCACACAGTAAGTCCGTGGCGTTTGTCTGGCCAACGGTGCGTACTCGTCGTCCGTTTCTTCTTGTGCCACTGTTTCCTCTAGCAGTCGCTGGGCATTGAGCTCCAAAATGGGAAGCAAGTCACGTTGAAGAACGCTCCAATCCCCCAACCACGACAATACCTGTTTCGCGGGATTGTCGTCGTCCTGACGAATGTAACGTTTGAGATCCCGTAGGCATTCCAGGCACTCGTCACCCATTACGTACTCTAATGAGGCCTTTCCCCCATCTGGAGTATCTGGTGCGTTGGGTGAACAGCACACATCGGGACGCTGTTCCAAACCACCAAGTGCGGAGCATACTGAAAACACCTGGTTTTGGAACTTATCCCACCATTCCGAATCGTCATAATCCTCTGCCGTCAATCGATTTCGTGGCTGCACTAGCATATTAAAACGGTGTTGTTACAAGCCGGGAAGAGTCAGAGTAAATATTATATCATAAGGAAGCCCGATACAGGTCACAATATAAAATTGTAATAATAAGGGACAGGGAATAGCATACAAGAGTGCGTAAAAGACGTGGTCACCACTCTAGTAAACCGCACAGAATCCGTTACCCAAGTTCTTCACCAAAGCAAGTAAATTCCTAACATGCACTAACGGTTAAAGGCACGCTACTGGAATATACCTGGGTGATTTTTTTCAACTATATAGAGATTTGGTGGAAAAATGTACCAGTAACGAATTTAACCAATAGGGTTTAGTGAAAGACCTCAATGCTGGCGGATTTTTCTCTATATAGTCGAAAAAAACTACCCATATGGGTGATTTTTTTTCAACTATATAGAGATTTGGAGCAAAAACGTACCAATTGCGTTTTAACCAATAGGGTTTAGCGAGAGACCTACTCAATGCTGGCGGATTTTTCTCTATAGTCAAAAAAAAATCACCCATATTGTTGGTTTGAGAGGCCAATTAAAAGGTGATGTCAGTAATAATCAGGCTTTCATCGGTGAAATCAACTATGGTTTTGTGGTGCTTGATAAGATTAGTTTCAGGTTATGCTTTTCTGACATCAGTATTTCTGATGGATTTATGTTGGTATTTAAACCCAGTTAAATAATGCCGGTGTTTAAGTGGGTTTGGTGTCCTTGGTATGCTAAGGATACAGTTTTTGGTATATATTTGTTTAATTTTTTACATTTCTATAAATTCTGATTTCGGTTCTGCAGAGGGTAAGTGACTTTATTGTTTTTTGTTTTATATAACTCTGAGGATATAACCCATTGAGATTTCAATTTCTAACACTCTTCTTGCTGCTTTGTATTATATATTTAATCATAAACAATGTTAATCTCCATGTTTTCTGCTTCCATCAGTAATTTACTTCACATGATTTCTTTCACTGCTCACACCCTCAGTCTGGTATATTATATCTTGTCCACTCTCCCACTGCTCTCTCTCACTCACTCACTCCTTTACTCTGGTGAAAAATGGTTTATTGTTTATCTGTGTTTAAGTGTCTAACAACACTCCTGTAGTGCCAGGAGGCACTACTCCAAATGGCAGTAGCACTCCTAGACCATTGAAGAGGGGTAGACCCATTGTGTACCCATGAATAGGCATCGAAATGCAGGGTAGGCATGAACATACAGGTCAGGCATAATATGTCAGATACACCCTGAATTGTTTCTTACGGTTTTTCTTGACCATATTTAACCATAATCTCGATTTAGGCATCATTGTTGCAAATGCACCATTTCCCTACGATTTTTTCTATCTATTTTACCTAGTTTAAGCCTACGATTTTTAAGGTTATT
>JAOPJG010000628.1:0-19638 GCA_027478255.1 Dispira simplex | reverse complement strand
TACGGGGTATTTCTTTGACCTCAGATTTAGTCTGTTTCGTATAGTTAAAGTGATTCAAAATAGTGTCTGAAAATTTTATTTATTTATTGATTAGTATTTTTTTATTATTATTTTTTTTTTCGTGGGAAATAGCGTTTACCATGGCTGAAGAAAGACGTTCTTCACAAAATCCATCCCGTCAGGTAATCCAAGAACGCACTACAATATGACTTGGGCAAGTGGGACATGGTAAACGACTTTTAAATTAGGATAACTCAACGAAAACAAAAGATAGAAAGGTAAAGCCAAGACGTATGTGTTTCAACTAAGGAGGGGTAACAGCACAAAGAAAAGGAAAAAAAAAGCAACACCAATCTATGCATATTCTCGAAACTTATCAAATGAGTGATATATTAGTTCAGGGTCCTTATGGTTTCGTGTACTGGTTGCTGTTTTTACTTGTAGCTCATTCCTTGATATAGGATATACTTCTGTGTGCTCATGCTATTGTAATAGGATTCAGGTCACTGGTGCGAGAAGGCACTCAAATAAAACAATAGAGACCTACGAGTAGGTAAACAAAACTTTTTAATTAAACAAGCATATTTTTTATTCATGAGGGATTCGAGTTTCCCTGACCTGGTCATGTATAACCCACAAATGACATACAAATTCATAACAAAAATAAAGTACACTTTGATATCAAAATGAAAATGATTTTTCATGGAGATAAATGTTCATTCATTGGCTCCATGTTGGGAACACAAGACAAGGGAGGGCCCTGCAAAGTTGTTACACCATCACCTGGGATATCCCGACTTGTGGCCATTAAATCAGCTTCATCTTGAGGGAGCTGGTCGTCCTCATTGGAAGATGTAATCTCCAGCTCCTGCTCCAGTACCCATATTCTTTATCTTTTCAATATGATGTACTACTAGAATGGCCTTTATTGTACCTCTGTAAACCATTATTCAGTCATGCTTAAAAAAATCACTGCAGTTTTACAATAGTATATTATTCCTCAATATGTTAGACTCCTCTCCACGCTTGAGAAATATGAGCTTTATATTCACCCAAACCAGCCGTAAAGGCAAAGCTGTTGGATGTGGTCACGTAATTCTAGTGCAGCAAAGTTGAGGAGGGGATCCCACACTGAGGCCTCCCCCTCCTTTCGAGGAGGTGGTGAATCACTTCCCTTTGCTATTCAAAAGACAGTATAAGACAGGTCCTTAGGAGAAGCAAAGCTATGAACTGATTTCAGTTGACCTGCAATGCAGGATGTCACCTTGGTCGCGTCATGGTTAACTCAGGCCCTATGAATCCTCCCGGTTTCTCCAAGATGAAGAAAGGAACCTTCCAGATCGAGATTTCGAATCCGGCTAAGCCAATATTACGAGAAGCTCTAACCAAAGCCATCCATCCCACATATGAGGCTGTGCATAATTTCCAAGCCGCTATACTATGGCAAATCAGTTAAATAGAGGAGACTTCTCCCCCCCCCCAGAGAAGTGATTTCCTCATGTACAATACAAATAAATCTTTAGACACTAATCTACTCGTTAAGTTTTATTACTATTTCCGTGAGATCCTGCTCGACTCTGTCACAGTATCAATTAAGAGATAATCGTCGCCAGAAGCCATCAGAAGAATTTCAGGTACATGACTGGGACACTTCCCTTCCCCTCCCTCTTTAAGATTTTCAAAGCTCACATCCCTTTGCATCAATAGTCTCTCTTCCTTCTTTGCTGTCGTAAACCGTTTCCAAGGACAGATGCTTTTAATCAATAAAGCGGTATAAGAAATACCTAACCATTGCTATAAATTTCAATGACAATCTTTGTTCATGGCATCACTGATAACAAAAAAAAGCCTAATATAGGATTATGTCCTTTTAATCCCCCCCCCAAGGAGATTATTGCGCACGCTGCCCAGAGACAGATGATGGCTGTTGCATGGCCTTCTCCCCGAAGCTAACCACGAAATCCCGGGCTTTACCATAAACATTGGTAAGAAACGGTGGCATACTAGGGTGGGCAGTAGGTGGGTAAAAGAAACGGTCCAATTTAACCCGTACAAAATGAAACGCTCGCTGAGTTTTGACGGACATGACATACCGAATACGCAAGAAATGCACATAAACAAACGGTGCAAGGAATGAACCACGTAGAGTGACAGCCGACAAGATCAACGCCGGTAAAACTACCGCTACCTCCCACAAACTGACGGCGTCCAATGCACGGGTACTATAATTTTTCGACACAGTGTTCAGCACCAGTGCGAATCGACCGGGAGCTGACAATGATGCGGTGAGAGCACTACCACTACTACCCGCGGAACGACCGGTACCCGAACGATGGTTTTGCACCGTGGCCACTTCCTGGGGCACCTGCGGAAACACCACGCCCAGCAAAGTACCCGATAGGTAATGCACAGCATGTAACGCAGAAAAAATCATAAACGGTACCAACGACGGGAACATGGGGATCATCATATACCACACCAGGGCCAAGAAAAAGTATTGCACATTTTCATCCGAACCAATACGTTGCAAAAAACCTGTATTGAACTGAGGTTGGCCATGTGTCTTGTAAATCACCAAGGCGTAGCTCAATAGGGTACCCAGGTAAGCCTTGTAATAATACGAAGACACTGACGAAAAGGTCAGAAGGAGATTGATAACGTAGAGCAGTCCAAATATGACGGTGAGGATGTGACCCAACCACCACACAAACTCGATGGTCTGCACAGTTGCCATGAGGCGTTCACCGAGCGACTGGCGTGACGCTTGTTGTGGATTAGGCGTAGTTCGTGGCGACATGATGGTAAGGAGTTTTGTACGCACGTTGGAACCGGGTGGATATAAGAAAGTATATGGTACTTCACTTTTCTTTAGGTATCCGCCAAAAAGGAATGAACACAAAGAAAAAAAATAAACAATGGAGGAAGAAAACAATACTCCGAATCCTAGGAACTCACAAAAGGAAAGTACAACATAATGGGTAGCAACAATACAAGAACCTTTTTTAAGAAAAAAAATAGCGCCAAGAAGGACATCGAATTCTTTGTCGTCATTATGGCGTATCACTCTGGTTGGTTTTACCGGGTTTCAATCGCTAAGCCTTATCCGTCCAGAAAATCTGCTTAGATTCCAAGTGTTGTTCATTAATCATTGTCCAGTTGACAATTTTCAGTTCATTTTTATCCAAGGTTTGGTGGCCCGCCTCGGCCTCGCCCTAACCCTCACTTATGTACATTATTCCCAGCACTCTAAATACAATAAATGACAAAAATGATATATACACGTGGACATGTCAGATGTATCCTCTATACAAGTGAAGATGCGTATTACACGTACATCAACTCCACTTCGAATTCAATAAAAAAACAAAGCTAGAAAAGGAGAGAAGTGGGTCACCAATCTTTACTGTCGACTAACCCAGACACTAAATCCCTTTCCCCCACCACTTCTTTGACCAACACAACCAAATTTTCCAACTCTTCAATCACTTCTTCCAAAGCCGCCGAGTAAGCGTACCAATAAAAAGTACGTAGCATCGGTTGACTCCCGCTGGTTGTGGTAGAGGGTTCCAAATTGGGAGAATCCAAAGGCGATATAGCCGCCGGCTGAAAAGTCCCCTGGTGTTGGGTGTTCTCCGAGGCCGAATTGGGTGGTGGATTAGACGTACGACTAATTCCCTCCTCAGTTTTACCATGATCGGCAACTGCATCCATATGTGCAGGAGTACTCGTACAACGCATCATCAAACCCAAGTCTTCCTCTTCTCCTCCTTCACTGTGGATATCAGGGGACGGTAACCGCGGCTGGTATGCACTTGGGGTGGAAGGAGAAGTCACTAGCAGGGAGTGCTGAAGGGGAACATACTTTTGGAACTGGTGGTGGTGTTCCACGGAACCCTTTGACACATTTTCCCCAGCGGTACCCACTGCCGTCGACAAATGCCTACGGTGGTCTGATGGACCCGGTCTATCTATCGGTGTAGTTGGTACCTGACCCAACTGACTGTTGCTGAAGTGATGGAAACCCTTGGGCAAAGTTTCCCGAGCGGGTATGGTCAAGGTAGGTTTAGCGAGAGTAGCACCAATTTTTTCTTTTAAAGCAGGGGCGGTGGTAGTAGGAGGGGATTCGAGTCCAGACGGATGGGAACCACGATGCTGCGACTTGGGAGGCAACGGGTCATCAAAGGCCAGACTATCAGGACCTTCCCCACCGGGTAACCTATACTGGGGCAGGGCGGCTTCGGGATATTCCTCCTGACCTCGTCGTTGTAACGAATGTGCTAAATAAAGCCTAATACGCGTAATTAACCGTTTACGAGCCGCCCTAGCACTAGGTAAATACGGTGGTAAAGGCGTCTTTGTTTGCAAAGCGCCTGCCAGTGCGTAAAAATTGATCAAAATGGCCGCCGTGACATCCCGACGACCGTGGTAATTAAATGGGGTGATGATGGCTTCGTGCACCGTCGGTGAAATATAATTGACCGTCACCGCCATGGAAATAAACCGATCCAATACGTTTTGCAACCGTTGTAAAATTTCGCCATAGGCTTTAGCGGCAAAGGGACCTTGCAGACGGGGTTCAATCGCCGCGTCCTTGTACATGGCATTGGTGCGACCCAGTAGATCTTGAATTTTACGAAACAGTTTACGTAGTTGGGTATTCAATCTTTGATGGGAAGCGAGAACCGGTTTCGGAGGTGGGAAAGTAGCAAAGGGATAGCCCACTTGAGCCAACAGGTCTGAAGACCAACCATTCCCAACAGCTTCTGATCCTAAGCGGGGAATGGGGGGTTGTAATGAATTAGTCGACGAAGCAGGAGGGTTTAGTCCAAGTGAGATTTGCTGCTGCTGATGGACGACTGCGTGCTCCAAAATGTCGGATGTTTCCGCCGGATTAGGGTTGCCCTGACTACTTTGCGATACTCGGTTCCATAGCACGTGAAAAGGGTGTCCCGACTTGTCCGGCATATCATTCACCTGTAGCGTACTGGCGCCGAGTAAGGAAATTGACGGGTTATTCGCCGACGTCGCTACGTATGGATTGCGTTGGCGGGGTTCCTCCCCAGGCAAATTGGACGTGGGGGAAACCGGCGATGCTTGATTCAGTAACTGGACGTGCTCGAGATACATTTTAAAAAAGTGGTTTTCAGGATTCAATAACGGATGAATAACCAACTTTGCCACGATGTGCGAATGAACCAATCCTAGATTATCTAGACACGTCGCCATCATATGACGTAATTCCACCCGGGCAATCCGCGGCCATACCAAAGCATTCACTATGGTGGTAATAATCACACCGGCCACTACAGTCCATAAACGTTTATAGACAATGGTAAGGATATTTTCCGTAGGTAAAAAATCCGTATATACACCAAACTCCGAAATCATGTAAAGAATCAGAACAATGTACCCCACCGTAGCGATTGACGTAAACAATACGATATAAAACGACAGACAGGCGAGGATCATCGACATGACAAAGATACCATAGGGGCTCCCCTGGCAGAGATACCAGGTTACCAACGCAAAAGCGCACGTAAATGATACTGCACCTATCCGGTAAATAGCCATGAGCAGTGTGCGGCCTACTGTGGGGCTCATGACAATCAAAATGGAGATGGTTAACCACTGCATACGTTGTTCAAGCGCAAAAGTCATGGAATGGTTAAACCAAAAGACAAAGTTTATCAACGTAATCGTCAACGAGATTTTCAAGGCATAGCGAACCTGGTACGTTTTAAACCACTGACATACTTGCCAGATAAAATAGAGGAATTTAGCCCAACGTTGACCCCAGGTGATACGATGTCGTTGTCGTTTTCGGTATTTACCCTGATCATCTTCCTCAATGTCGTAGTCGTTATTTTCGACAGGATCCATATGATTTCGCCGTGTCATGCGATGATCCCTTGGTGGCAATACTCCACTGTGGGGCGCCAGAATCCCACTAGTGGGATGAAAGAGGTCATTGTCCAAACCACCCACTGGGTCATCGTCGTCGCTTGACTCATCATCATCGTGTGCTACAACGATGGGGTTACGATTAAGATTCGGTCGAGAATTGGTCGGACGTCGCTGTGGACTACCCAAAGCATTTTGCGTCGAATGCTCCGATAATGTCGGCGCCGGGGGGCTCAGGGAACGATTATCCGTAGTGGTTTTATGTCGAAAAAGTCTGATCCACCAGTTTGCCTGATCTACCCTGGTGGCATCGTTGAAGGGGGAATTGGTATCGGTAAAAGTATGTACTCTCTCTGTTGAACTATTACCCAAGGTACCAGTTCGACCGGGCTGGGAAGTATTTACATCACTGCCATCACCAGAATTCGTAACGTGGCAAAGATGCTCCGTGTCCTCATCGGGTATTCGGACCTGCTGGTAATCCCGATAGGGCCTATCATTCCTGGATTGAGGATTTTCAGAGGAAAGCCGAGGATGTTGAATTTCAGACGAAGATTTAGCATTCGTCCTCCGTTGAAGACTAGTCCGCTGGGTCGGCAATTTTCCGAATTCCTTATCCTTGGCCAGACTCCGTGATAAGGTTTTAGTCTTGCGCCTGCTCGAATGCCGAGGGTCAAAAGGTTGGTCCATTTTTTCCATAATACGGGGAAAATGGGTAGCCTTGCTGACAGTTTGTCGGGACCATTGTTTAAAATCACGAAACAAATTACGTATGTCATGGTTCCACCGTAGTAGTAACCGTTTGCTACTGGTTCGGCTTTTTTTCAACGCCCGGAGTTGTTCCACCAAACGGATTAACAGCAAAGCTACTTCCCGTAGACTGAATATGAAAAAGAAGATGAGAAAGGCCTCTTCGCGGGGTTCGGCCAGACTATGAATATGGTGATAATGGTGGAGATTGTAATCAAAGTCGTCAGAGTCGGAATCTTCATCGATTGATGTGACCTTTTGGTAGATTTCTCGGATAGTGGATGTCTTTAGGGCGTCGAATCGTTCGATTGCCTGGCGGGTCTTGATCAGAAACTCATCTAAATTTACATTGGCCTTACCACTAGGTAGATGACCGGGTGACGATGGTCTAGTTTGATCGTTTGGTGGTGGTGAATTATGGGTGGTGGGTAGTCTACCTGGGGAATGATGCAGGGGTTTCTCCGGGTCAAGACTACCATGATGGTCAGTAGATGGTTCCTGGGAAGCCGTAGGGGTTGATTCTTCTTCAATGGGTCGGAAAAGGTCAGATAAACGACGAGAGCTAGGGATAGATAACGGTTGGTTCGACGTCAAGTTAGACATGTGTGAGAATTCCGTGGTGCCATCCGGATGGGCAGAAGATGAAGGGCTAAGCGCTGAAACATGAACGGGAATGGCGAAGTGTTCAGGGAACTGAGCGGAATTTTCACCATCAACGCCGTCGCCTTTGCTGTCCTGGTTGATATTAGCAGAGGTCAGAGGCCGTACCCCCATAATTCTTCGCAGCAAATTACCAAGGGATAACCTCCAACCACTCCTTACAGGGGGATTTTTATACTCGGACTCGATACGGGATCGACCTCGAATAAGCAAATCGTCGGGAAGTTCCGAAACAATCCGGTCCAGAGCCGTGGATTCGCGTAAATGTCGACAGTTTTCCGTGAACTGGTACACGCAACGGTCCAAAATCAGCTCACTTAAAAAACAGAGTTCGTGAATTGAAGGACTAAACGTACGCAATAGTTTAAGAAATATATCCTGGTCAGCATGTTCCAATTCCTTAGGGACGGTGTGGGTAGTTTCGGTAGCGGAGCGATGAGAAGGCAGGGAAGGATGAGAGATATGCCCCGCTGCACGGCCCACCAACAAGTTGGAATGAAGCCGTTGGAGACTAGGGTTACGAGAAGTGGAGGACGGAGGTGGGTAGGATGACAAAGGATTATTATCGGGTGGTGGCACCTCCATGCTAGGGTGTCTTTCTCCACCACGTTGGGAGGTGGTCCCCAGATTACCCCCATTAGCGTCAACGTTACACCGAGGAATAGTTGACCACGGCAGTCTATCCCCGATACGCATTAGAAATTGTTCATTTTGCACAGACAAGGACATACTGCCGAGATGTTCGGAAAGCTTTTGCAATGTTTGTCGAATCGATGAAAAATCTTCGGGAGCATGGTGCGAATAACTGATTTCGTATTTGGCCTCCAAAGCGGCCTGCTTCATTTTGACAATAGCGGCTCTAACCTGGGCCATGTGGTCACTAATATCCTTGGGTGATCGCATTTCCCGGGGGGTTTGTAATATAAAAACCTTGGTGGTCCTATCTAGCATGCTCAAATTCCGACACATCACCTGGAGCAACCGTTTTTCCAGGTTAAACGTGGCCGAAACCGGAAAGAACACTAGGCCCACTACTAACGAGATAAGTGTCCCGAACAGTAGCGGTTTAACAAAGAGCCAGGAGGTGTAAAAGGGGTCGGACGTGTCATCCACTTGGATAGTGAGGCCCAATAGCACGGGTACTCCGAAAAGGATATTAGGAATGAAATATCGGTGGTGCCGAACACGCAATAAGCTGAATAGAAATATCCCGACAAAGGTCCACACTCCCAAAATCGCCCGACCGCCGTGGTTACCATACCGTAGAAAGCGTTTATTACACTCCACGGCGGCCAACCGACCTAGAGTGACCCAACCTAGGGATAAGCCCAAGGACAGGAGCGCTAGAGCATTGTTTTCGATATGGGCCCCCAAAGTAGGGGCAACACATGCAAATACGCTGCCCAAAGGTAGAATGAACGCAAAGTTGCCAAACCAACCGGAAATTGGGTGGACCAATAAAAAAATGGTAGAAATGGCAAAGGCGAATAAACAACGTAAATAACGTGTGAGAGCACCGGGTTCCTGCAGGTGTTTTACCACGGTGGTTGCTTCGGTACGGATAACTTTGGCAGCCCTTTTCCACCATTTTTCTTTGGGTGGATCCACTCGGTATTCGGGTGGTAATTCCTGGCTATTATCCGGTCGGTCCACGCATTTTCCTATAGACCGCCGAGTTAATAGGTGATGATCTAGGGAAAACAACGATGGACGTCTTGTAATACGATGCAAGGAGTGTTCAGGTGATGTAATAGTGTAGCGTGAGTGGTGGCTCTGTTGATCAAAAGAACCCTGTCGACGGTTCAGTTCTTGCGGATCGTTCAGTACAAACTGTAAACTTTGATTGGGTTGCTCGGGTAGATCCCTCGCCGAAGGAATTTGGCGTAGAGGGGTATCCTCTGGCTGGGCAGGGAAGTATCCACCAGCAACGCCCAAGGCCACGTCAGACGGTATTCGTTGAGGATGTGTGGAACCTAGCGTATGGGTTGAAAAATAATTGCTGTCATCGTTACTGACGTCTCCCACTCCTAGCCCATTCGGAATGTAGCTCGAAGGGCGGTGGAGGGGTTGGTAAGCCGGTGAAACATGCTGCGAACCAGAGTAATCGCCAGTGGATTCGTACAAAGGAGTAAGACGACGGCCCCTGCTGCTATAAGGTGCCCCACCAGAACTGGAGGCCCTTGTGGACAAGTCAGTCGAATGTCGGGAACGGGTTGGTAAATGTATTGTGCTACCGGCTCGAGGTTGCCTTGGGTTGGCGTTTGGACTCACGTTTACTTCCGGTGTAGTACGGGTGTCGGGGACCGACGTTCTACGTTTCCGCATGGTTAGCAAAATAAATTATATATGGCCGCTTCGCATGAGCCAAGTCTGTCGTTGTTAGCGAGTTGTCTGAAAGGAAAATAAAACCAAGAAAAGTAAAGAGATAAAGAACTAGGGGAATAAAGTAGAGCAGAGGTGTAACCATTGGAGCTGTCTAATGCCCGAGCTTAACATGGCTCGGCGCACGCTAGCGTTGCTACTGAATAGAATAAAAAAGTGGTAAAATGAACTCTTTTTAGCCAAGGTTCATGACTGGTTATAGTAGGAAGATAGGGCGAGTCACGATCAAATAGAAAGCGCTCAACGATACAGTCCCTATAATAATTGGTGGAGCCGCGGGTGTATTTATAAAAGTTTTAATCTTTTTCCTTGTGTTTATATGTGCACCGGAGAAACGGACCCATCGCATTGTAACGCATAAATCAATACTCTTCGTCTTCGGCAGCAAATCTATTTTAGTATACATGTATAATATTTTTTTTACCGCGGATAAAAGCGATTGCATCAATCAACCAGGTCTAAACAGCAATGTGTATTATACAACACAGCTACGGTAGCCTTTTTAAAGGCGTATGCGCCCTAGGAGTGAACTAGAGAAAAATGAAAGTAATTTGCTGAGACGGGCCTTTCATTGGTCTCAGATAGCGCAAGGGAGATATACACTGTAAGCTCTGTGTTTATGAAATCATTTGTCATTACAACTTACATTTAAACGAGGTATAGATCCATTCAGAAAACAGTCGCCGTTAATATTTAGCTTAGGGTATAAATACGCCCAAAAGCTGTACAATTTATTCACATGGCATTGATATCGAACCACACTCGCTTCTATTGTCGAACTAATACTGACGATCAATTGTGGTTTTCACATGTCAGCTTTCCCCTCGTCAAAGAACAGCTCCGACACTCACCAGTAACAACAATACAATGCCAGGAACGCTCCCTACTATGCGGAGGGTCAGATACTTAGTTTGGAACTCCCTCGCCAACTTTCATTCTCTCTATCTCTTTTTTCCTTTCACACTTGTATGTTACTACAACAACATATCGTTCATAGCATTCGTTGTAGTTGTCCACGCTTACCAGTTCCACTCACTCTCTTCTCGACTATTATCACCATCAATACTAATCTTTATATTACTGCAATTAATGAACCCCACCCCTCACATTCTCTCCCCCTTCCACACCTTTCTATACACCATTTAAGAATACAGTTGGGAGTTGTCGAAACTACCCTTTGTATTTGTATACATACTTTTGGTTAACTTCTGCATAGCCAAGTGTTCTCAACGGCCAACTACGGTGGCTTTCTACTTTTTTTTTAACCTGTTTATTTTTACGCTTGTACAACGTTACACTTTTGATCTTTATTCACACAAGGGAAGTAATTCTACTGCCGGAATGCTCTTACAACGCAACACCTGTGAACCTTTGGTGTCCTCTCCATCCCCTTTCAACGCCCGACTTTCCACACCTCAAACCCATTGCCAACGTTCCCTCAAAAGTCAGGTGCCCTCGCTGAATTTCTACTTTGTCCGCCATGGAGAACGTCTGGACCACGTGAACCCCGACTGGCAGTACAACTCACCCGCACCGCATGACCCTCCGCTAAGTGACGACGGAATGAAACAGGCCTATACTACTGGTCGGTTTCTGTACGACTTGGAAAGTGAGGAAGGGGCCCATATGTCCCCTGGTCAGAGTTTCGAACCAACGACGTACCTGTTTTACTCCTCACCTTTTCGACGCTGTATGCAAACCGCCTGTCATATGATACGTGGACTTCGGGAACGGTATAAGGGTCACCGTTGTACAACCAGGGGAGTACGGTTACATGTCGATCCGGGCCTCGGGGAATGGTTATCCGAACGATACTTTCCGACCCATTTACCCGAGGAGGTGTTTACCACTTATTTGGAAGGACTTGTGCGTGAAATAACCGATGGCCAAGCACCACTCTCCTGCAGTGATGTCAATTGGAGCTACCAACACACTCTGGCAGAGACAAGTCTACCGAATTACCCCGAAAGTTTTACGGCGTTAACCCAACGTGTAAAGCAAACCCTGAACCGTATCGTGAACCACGTCGCCAGTCATTTGACGTTGCCAACATCTTCCTCGGTAGTTCCTCAACGCTATGTGATCGTTTTAGTGACGCACGGCGCCTGTGTTAATAATTTATTGTGGGCCACCTCTGCTCGGTTTCAACTGGGTCTCCCCGACTACTGCTCGCTTAGCAAGGCCCGTCTTATTCCTTATATCTCGCAACCCTCTGATCCCCAAGATTCTATGACGTCGTCGGATAACCACTTATCATTATCTCTTTGCCAAAGTGATTTTCACTATGATGTGGTGTCCCGATTTACATCTCCTTCCCAGGGCCCGCATTCCACGTTGCCTGCTCCATTGGTTCATTGGCAAGATCATCCTTTGCTACCGACCATGACTTGGTGCGTGGATGCTCAGGTATATTCAGGGCATCCCAAACTATAGGCTGATACTGCAGTTCGGCTTTATTTATATTTTTTTTTTGGTTTTCGTTAGTGTCATTTCTCGCGAAACACTACTTGTCCTTTTCAAAAACCCACTCATCTGTAATTCTTAACTCCACTCTCTCTTGCTTTTCATCATTTCTACCTTTGTTTTCAAAGTCTAGATAACCATAAAGTGAACCTATGATTTCATTCAGAGCTCAATTACATATAACATATACTTCTCTTACACACATGTTCAATTCGAATAGATTAGATTTATCTCGCACAGTTCACCATAACTTACATGACCGTCTTTCTGATACTTCCAAGCTGCAGTATTGGACAAGAATTCCACAGAGCCATTCTGAACTTCACATTTGGTCTGAAAATCGATAAAATTAAAACATGTTCCCCTAACCCTTGTGCTGGCAAACACAAGCTCGTAAAAGAATATTCGGGACAAAACCCACATCGACTCACAAATCAGGACTACCTTACATATATCGTATATTTCACAAGATACGAGAACCGAAAAGATGCGGTATCAATTCTAAGCATTTTCGACGACCCAAAACTTCTCATCAACTTGGATCTCCGTCGTTTCGACAGGGTGCCCCTTTTATAAAAATATATATATAAAAACTTGCTATCTGGAAGATTTTAGAGAGTGCCCGAAAGAGTTCCGGCTTTGTAGTATGAATCAGTCCGGCTCAATTGCTTATGGGATCAATTAGTGTCGGTTGTCTTGGATCATATCATTTCTATGGTTGATTGAAGCCAAAAACAAAAAAAAGGTGTCTGAGTACTGCATGAATGTCACGACGAATGTATGGTTTGACCACCACTACTCTTTTCTACTCGAGCCTTGTTCCTTTTCTTTTTAACTCGGCCATTACACTTGCTAAAAGTTACAAAGATTTACATCCTAGTTACAAAAATCATTATTACTGCTTTACATGGAATAATGATAACAAATAATACATATACTAGCAACCTCTTATGGGCCACGTCAAATCACGATAAAAAAAAACAAAATGGAATAGGAGCTGACATGTCATTGGAGCGCAAAGGTTATGCTTTGCTTTGGAAAATAGAGTAATAAAAAGCCAAGTATTGATTATGAAACTGGAATACAATTCTCACCTATACAATCTTTTGTTAGCATTGGGAAGACTTGAATGGTCCATTTTTCGCTCAACAATTCAGTTTACACACTGGTTACAGATTCCCTGTTGGTGAATAAAACCATGGTGATGTTCATCATCGAAGGTTCGGTTACAAGTGCCTCGAAAAATATGTGCTTTAAAACTCTACGTTGTTGTAAGAACTGATGCTCGGCGTACAACTCCAGTGACGAGGATGACGAAGCCGAGGTGGTAGTTGAAACATTGTTATTGTTATGATTATGGTTATTTCTAGTGATGGTGTATCCCCCCAATTGTTCACCTTCAGTGATAGACCGTTCCGTGATCAACCGGGGCAACCCTGCCGCCGCCGATTGGTGACATGGCTTGATGAATCGTTTGTGTGACCGAGCCTGTTCCCTTGTATTGGGCACGTCATCTTTGCCGGATCGACTAGAAAGTACCAAAGGTGCTTGAGGCTGTAACGAAATCGAACAAGATGACGTGTCACTCCACACCGGGGAATTTGGGGGAGATGTCCACGCCCACGTCGCGGTTTGGTTGGGGGCCACCGGAGACATGTTGATTGGGGATGGGTCGTAAATTGTCAAGGGATCGACTGATGGATGAGTTACACTGCCATGGACGTCACAGTCGTCAAAAGTGTCCGACTCACCAACTGGTTGCTGCATGGTAGTGAGACGACTGTGGGCCATCTCAGGTGCCACTGTGGGCAGGGGAGATCGAGAAGCTTCTTTCGCCAAAACCGACTCTTGGTTCCAAAAGTCGTACAATTTCAGAATAAGCGTTTCTACATTCGTGCCCGCCGTGGATGCTAATGAGCTGGGCGTGTGGGCTTCCACAGTGGGTAACAGAATGGGTGTTTTGTGAAACGAGAGGGGAAAGCGACTGGTGCGATGGTGGTGGTGGTTACTATCGTCTCCATTTACCATAGTCGAAGGGGAGGACGACAAGGGATTAGATATAACCGGTTTAGGATGTCGAGCAGCGCGCGAGGCCTTGCCCGCTAGACCTTTGGAACCCGACAGTGCACTAGGATGGCCCACACTAGAAGAAATTCCAGTACTAGAACCCGAAAATATATCCGCAGATGACGCAGCATTATGCCCTTCGGAATCTCCCGCCCACCGGGTAGTCAACGAGACCATTGACTTGTTCTCCAAAAACCGTACGCATTGACGTTCGGTATGCAAGGGCTGGTTAGCCAAAGGCAGTGAGTGAGTACTATCATGGGATGTCCTTGGATGTGTAACGTTAATAACCAAATTCTTATTAGGAATCCAACGTAAACCACCGCCTGGTCCCGCACAGCTCAGCACCGTCCCAGGTACAGGTTGGGGTCGCATAATAACCGGTAAAGGTGGGGGACACGGTGGAACAGGGATTTCCCGGGTACCCAGGGCTCGCACCTCGGGTGAATCTGGTGGTGTACGGGGCGTGGGCAATACGCTCCCCACTGAAGACTTGCGTACTGGTAAACTTGGCACCGGTGGGTAAGCCGCATAACACTCGGCCCAGGGATTCCACGGTGGGTTGGGTGGTGTCACCGGTGAAGCCGAACTGGGAGTGGGAGGTACTGGTAAAGGTTTGGCCTTATGGTTGTTTAAAACGTACGCTTCCACCAAAGCACCGTCCACCACATGGGCACTACGCCACTTGCGTCGATTTTTAGTAATACGTTTAGACCCGTAACTCGCTCCACACGTTGAAGGTGGTGGTGGGCTATTTTCGCCATTTGGGTCGTATAACCATTCTAAAACAGCGCTACACCGCTCGGGAGTCAAGTGAGCCAGTGACATGCTGTTATAATTATACTATTCTATACTATTATTATCGGTTAGAAACTAAAAATACTAGTGCCTGACACAGTACTTGGAGTACGAACTCGGAAAAAAAATATACAAAAAGGGTAAACCTGTAAACAACAATGTACAGCCGGAAGAAGATAATAATAAACGAAAATCAAATAAACTAAGCCAACCCAAAGTATACTATCATGTGCAAGGGCCGAAACAACGAAAAGTACTCGCAAAATAACTGCAGGAACCCCGCAGCGTTAGACCCTGGCCGTTAGACTGTAAAAAAAGCAATGTAAGAAAAAAAACCGAGAAATGAGTGAAATTAAAAAAAATAGACTACACACTCTAGCTTGTAAGGAGAGAATTAATAAAAGGGGGATGGGATTAAAAAAGGAGAGAAAAGACAGGGTATTTAAAGTAGGCCTTACAGCAGCACAGGGAACGAAAGGGTATGGTATGGAACTCTGACTGTTGGAAGTTTCCTGTTTAATCAATGTAGTGCTACGGGAACAAGGATGAATCCCGAAGAGTGAGAGACATAAAGTAGGGGAAAAAAGGGGGGGACAGTGACCCGGGCGGCGCTGGACTCTAGAAATGAAGAATGTTTGGAAACAAAAGGATGTCGCTGACAATAGCTTTGCCAGAGTGTGTGTGACCTGCAAGTAAAATGAGATTCCTTTGGTAGGGGAGATTCGTCTTGGTCTATGTTGGAAAAAGTGATGGATAAAGAACCAGCGGAATTATACTAAATATAATGAGTAGGAAGGGTGTGAAATAGCGATTCGCACCAGCTTATTTCCTTTTACGCTGTGGTCTGACCTCACCGAGAATATTAAATGGTTAAATGGGTTTCTTGACGTCACCAAAATAAATTATATCACAGCGAGGCCTATTGTGGCGAGTTTTAGGTGAGGAAAAAAATATTAAAGGGTTTGTTACGATGTAAATAGTGGGAAACAAGACGGTGACTAGAGTGAGTCTCGGTAGACTAGGACACATCCAGACCAGTAAAAAAAGAAGTATGAGTTTTTGTAAAAGAGTAAATTCGGACCTTTGACAATAATGAAAAAAAAAGGACGAACGGGATATTAAAAATGTTGAAAAAAAGGGGAGTGAAATGTGGCCATCAGGATCGTCCCGAATATTTATACAAGGGTGACACCATGTCAGGAACAAGCTGCACCTTTCACTTCACGTAAACCACAATATAGGATAAGGGTTCCGATGGGGGAGAAAAAAAAATATCCAAGAATACCACAAAATCTGTGTCTACAGAGAATCTGCCCTCCCCCGCTTCTCCCCTTCCCAATGAATACGAAAAAGAAGGAGTGAGACATGTGCTCTGGTGGAAATTCTTTCTCTGCTGTGGAAGAATGCTAATTTTCATCCTCAACCACAACCCACACAACTGATCAGAATATATCGAGTAAAAGTGGGTGAGCGACGTAACTTATTATCAGTAATGGCCTTGATCATCACCATTAGTCCGCCAATGACTCGGGGCAACGCAAATCGAATCCGTCCCCTCATTCGTTATTGGAGTGATAAACAATTTCCAACGCGTTGCCAAGGTTCATCACTATTTACACACACAATTGAAAGCCACCACGATAGCAACAATTACTTGACAAACAGACGGTGGGATTTTGCGATGGACATTCCTAGAAAATGCCTTGTCCTCCTTTGTTTGGTTATGCCCATCAAAGCGGTTGATGTGTGAAAAATGTACCCTATTCCTGGCAGAGTAGCAGCCGATTAAACAATTATATCGCATGATAAGGTTCCGAAGATTGCTTCGTGAAGGCATATACTTCAAACGAAACCTCATCCGCCGTAATTCGCGGCAAAATAAATAAATCATTTGGTGGGAATTATGGAGCCTTTTTCTCACACAAACACGTATCCGCCCACTCTCTGGGCAATTTTTGGTGACCCGGGTAATATAGCCCCTATTGTCACCCAATGTATTTTTAACCAAATCTCTTTGTTCTATCCCCTATTTTTATAATTCCAATGTAGTATTTCTATAAAATGTACCCAGTACTAATCATGTCATTGGATAGCCTCCCCCCTCCCTGTCTTTCATATTAAGCAGGGGGAGGGACTGGGAACCCACTGCCCACCTTATATGTTTATAGCAGTGTGTCTGGGTAGAAGGACATGTATCATAATTCATCAGTTCTCAGCGCCGAGCTCTAACCCTTTGTCCTGCTACCAAACTAGGTAATGAGACAAGACCGAAAGATAAGGGGGAAGGTGACAGGAATGAGCCAAGGCTGCCCCCACGGGTGTGGTAGGATAAGGGGAAGTCATCTTCACCGTGAGTTGCCCGCCCCCCTTTTTTGTTGACCAGGTTTGCCCAGGAAAGGGTCGGTAATAGTCGATCTTACAAAGTTCATTTTCCATATCGACTTTAAATTAAGGATTACGTTTCCGGTCTAATTATAAATCACCCATCCACTTTTTCACTGGGGAAGAGAGGCGGTCCCGCAATTTATCTTTTTTTTATTCATAGGGGACCAGGCTAACTCGGGGAGGTCCCAGGTAATCCCGAATATGGTAAGGGAGGGAGAGAAGGCGAGATTTATGGTCCAATGGCGCAATACATACCAGTCGGCCTTTGAATTACAGTCAGAGGAATAACAATAGTGATTTCCAGGGGGAAGCAACGGCGGTGGTAGTAGAAATTTACCAGTGAAATGGTGTTCGACTAAAGCAGAGAACGGTCACCCTGGAGAACTAACCATTTGACCTATCAGGGAGTTACGTTAGAGTTTGCGTAATAAATAGATCGGTGTGGTAAATCAAGAACATCTTGGTTTATCCTTCTTCCTTTAATGAGAGTCATGCGATTTTTACTGCCAGAGTTTTACACCATGCCTTGTTATCTTGTCAATTTTTCCGCCGTTACTCTGCTGTCTTTAGACATCTGGACAAAGATCTCACAAAAGAATATTCATCATTCTGGCGGAGCTACTTTGTCGAATCGTATTGCACTTTTATTAATTTATTAAACAGTATCAATTTTTTTTTGGGGGGGGGCAACAATGACTAAGTAGTGAGTAAGCGGCCATGATGTCATTGGGTCCCGTACATTTTAAAAAAGAGCACAAGACTAATCCTATGGGTAAGGAGCCGGGTACCCGAATTATTGAGTTACCTGGGGGGGGGAGGGTGGATTAGCACTGTGGTTGAATCGTCATGGATTACAATGAAAAATAGTTCCTTACAATGGATTCCGTTTTTTAGTTCTGCTAATTGATATCTCTGACGATTTTTAACAAGCAATCTATTGTAGAAATGCGAACATAAGAATATTCAGGTATACGATTCACCCCAACGTATCAGTTATTTTTATTCCCAAACTGAGGCGGGGGTCAACGGCTCACTCCTGATTCGAAATTGACCGTTGTGAGAATAATAAAATGTATAAATGCGAATATAGGTAGCAAGAGCCCTTTCTTATTTCAGTGAAGTGTTAATCACACGCTATTGGATTTTTTTTAATCATTTCCCAAAACAAGGCATGATATGTGATGGAAAATCTTTAGGAGCGGTGTTCATTTTTGATCTTTGATTTTGCTATGTTTTGGTGTATATTTGTTCAACCCTCAGGTCAAACCATTTCATTTTGTGGCTAGATTACCTGGTGCCTAGCCTAATCTCATTTATACGAATTGTTCTCTAGTTTACTGGTTGCTTTTTTTAATGGTTCTAAAAAAATTCATCACTAATGCCCAACACTGTTGCAATAAGGGGGGTCTTTCATAAGAATTATTGCTTCAAACGGTTTTTTGCACACTCTTTTACTCCCAGTTGTGCGATTAGATGCTTTAAATTATATTGTACACTACACGTTATTTATAAATTATATCCGCAAACGACAAAAAAAATATACCATGCTCCAAGTATACTGATTTACCAAATCGTACTAGGTTTCGGCGTGAAGGGTATTGGGGTTGTTGTATATGGGCATAATGAAAATTACCAATTCCGACCCCAGCTAGGATCACTATCATCTTCTAACACGTTTCGTACCAGTTCAAAACATAGGAACCCCAGCGCGGTAGCCGGTAGGGCTTTAAGGGAATTCACCGCAAAACCCGAATAAAAAAGACGTCGATAGGAGCCGCCAAACGCTTCAGATTGCACCAGTCGTCGGCAGTGACGCCACGCTAACTGATACATCCTGTAGGAGGAATGTCGGTGCTGTCCTAAATGGGCGAGATCCGAACGGAGCACTTGGTTAAATTGGCTGACAGGGTATTCGATCAGTTGGTAACCCAGCGCAGCGATAGCCCCCGCGGCCAGTACACAGCTAGGTCTTATTAGCGGATAGGGTTTCTCCGGCAAAGGATAAGATTCACCGCAGGTGGTGGTGGCCATATTGGTGCGCCAACTGGGATGATCGACGTGAGAAATGGTATTCATGGTAGAAGGATAAGGTTTGGTCGTAGAATAAAACGCATGCAAGACCCAATTGTAAAGCCATTGTTTGGTTCCTTCAAAAGTCCCAAAGAAAAACGCAAATCCTAATGTATCCTTGGTTACCGTAAACCCCGCTCCTTTCCAAAGCGACAAGATCCC
>JAOPJG010000062.1:0-50924 GCA_027478255.1 Dispira simplex | reverse complement strand
TACCAATTTGGTATAAATATGTTGAACGGTGGTGGGATTTTTAACCCAGTAAAAAGTGTGGGGAGGGGGAAGGTTTTTACCATTATGCAGTTTCAATACATCTCCGTCCGGGGTGTTTTACACACGTTTTCCGCTATCACCGCTGATTACAGTATCACTAACTAATATCTTTATGAGCTACTCTTTTTGGGGAATATCGACGTTTACATTACACTTCTGGTGGTACATTTAGGTTGGGGGTTATAGTTGCGATTGAATCCACTTGGAATACCTTTCCACCCACCGTGTTTTCTTCTACAGTCATGGCCGTGGGTCATATGGTGATGTTTGTGGCATTATTCTGTGGTCCTAAAGATTTAAAATTGGGAGCCCGCACAGCTGCACCTGTTCAAAGGACGCAGGCTCAGTCTATTTCAACTCATGAGAAAGTTCACTAAACGAAATAGATACGGTATGTAGAGTGATGCCTTGGTCTACCTTTCAACAATACTCCCATACTGCTACTTCCAACTGCGGTGCGGATCACTTGTTGTGAGCACCAAGTCATTGTTGGCGTTGTTTTTTTCTTGATAGAGCATCCCCTTTCATGGGTCAGCAGAACAGTTATATTTTTCAGCCTTCATGTCCTTCGTTCAGGTTCACTATCTTTTTTTTTCATTCTGTCTAGATGTTTTGCCATGTATTACTACTCCATGTACCACCTATTTTGTAACATTATCTGAATTTTAAGCGAGTTACGTTGAGTTACTTTTTTACATGTTTAAAAAAGCGTGGCAGCATTGAAATATTTCAACGGGAGAATTTTACTATTGACCTATTTAGCTTGAAAAAAGGCCTACTATGAAAGAATAAAGGTGTTGGTGTATATATTTTCTATCACACTGTTTATGATTGTTACACCCCAAAACATTGTTGCCCAAACAAGGGGAACAATGTACAGACCAGTAGGTCGCTCATTCCTATTGGAGGCACCTAGCCTCCCCCTTAAACTGTGTATAACCGTTCGAAGCAAGAATTATTATTTTTTTATCATCTATCTTATGAAATAAAGTTAGTCTTAGCAGGTTGAAGTACCTCTGGCTTGTCGTGCGAATATCTCATTGTGTGGTATCATTGTATCACTCGACTCTCTGGCGTGCGTGTCAAGTTATCTACTGTGATCCTATCATAGTAACTATATACAGCATCGCCAAACCATGATGTGAGGCCAGACCTGCGTCGTAGTCACAGACGTCGCATCGAGTACACGTTGTGCACGGGGATAGCACACTTCGCATCTAGTGAAGACTGCTACCTAACGGTTGAGCATTAGTGTTATAATGCGAAATCCATCTACCCATCCATCAACTGTATGAATCTGTGGGTATTACTGTTCACCTTAATCGAGTTACGACTGTTGTGTGTGTGTTATGATACTATGCCTTATTTCTTATCAACCTCTCATTGTCATTCTTATAACGTTTATTAATTGTTACGAACAAGAAAACACTCATGGATGCTCGAGTTCCCGATCGAGACAGGACTCGAAACTTAGTGGCTACCCCAGCCTATCCCCCATCGGACCCGGGAGCCCCTTTCCAGGAAGAATATTCTTGGTCGAAGTTAAACACGGGTATGGCCACTAACATCATCCTCTCATCACCAGTTTAGGGACTCTGCCTAGTAAATGGCAGGGATGGAAGTCCGAAATATCTAGCGATCCAGCTAGGACTAGTGGGGACGCTTAATTTGTCATCACCCTCATTGTCCACCAAGGTGATAGAAGATGGTTTACGTTCGTGTTTCCCAGACTCTAGGGAAGTACATCCCATTTTGTCTACCTGTAGTTGAATATCACGGCCATCCAATGTGGGCGAAATGGTATACGACGTATCCGATACTACACTTGAATCGGTTGAAAAGCTGTTAGACTCGGCCGTATCGACAGAGTTCTCCAGAGGGTCAGTCAACGGAACCGGACGAGGAAACGTAGGTAGGGCCACCCGAAGGTCATCCGGTCGTTTCAAAGGTTCGCCCCCTAGCAATTGGTGCATATCATACATTGCCAGCTGAAGGTGGCGGGCGAAATTCTTGGCCTGCATAGTTCGGAGAGCCGCTATGTTGAAGTGGATACTCTTCTCCTTGACTAGGTAAGCGACACCGTAACCATCTGGTACCACTTCGCCCCAACCATATTCTTCGATGCATTCGTCAGAAATCTGGGAAGTTGACAGGTGCCAATGACAGGTGGCAGCGTAACTGGGGTCGGTAAACAACGCTGGAATAGGTTCGTCGTCAGCTAAACAGTACTTGAGCCCCAGGAGATGGCGGTCCACACCAAAACCGTCAGTACACCGCGCAGTGGAATGGGCGTGTTGGGTAATGGCCTCTCTGCATAAAGCTGCCAGGTCCTCTGGAGCCAAGGCTTGACTCACCATGGCTTCCACCCACGCCCGGGAAGCCTCTGTCACGGAACGGATGGTCTCGGTCCGACCGTGGGAGTACTTTTTGGTGGCCGCAGACTCATAGGTGGCGCGGCAGGTCCCGTGGAACCGGTAATACGCTAGCTGAATGGCCATCTGGACGTACGCATCAGGACTGCAGCGCAACTTTTTGATGCTATCTTTGCCATAGTCGTCGTATTCCAATACCGCGATATCGTGGGCGGCTACTTGTCGGTGAAAATAAGCTTGGGATTGGCCCACTAACTGACGCACTCGATCGTTGATTACCCATTCCAGAAGGGTGACCGACCCGTGGTCCAATGGCAGTTCCTGTTCAAAAGGTTGCACGGGGAGGGAGGCGGCACTTTCCCGAGCGAGCATATATTTGCAAAGGCGTAGCGCGGTGGTACCGTCCGATAAGGAATGCTCCCCACAGTAACCAACCCGTCCGTTGGCAAACACCAAGAGTTGGAAACACTTGTCGTGGTAACGGTTAACCCCCGTAGCCCCATGCCAACAAGCTCGGGAAAACTCTTCCCGAGTTTGGGGGGCTTCGTCTTCCAAGGCCACCAAAAACAAGGCCGTTTCGAGTCGATGCAACATTCGTTCATTACGGGGATCTACGGCCAGAAATTCAGCACGGTTGGTGGCCCACTGGTCCCGGGTATCGCTAGTCAGTACTCCCAAAGGAACGACATCCGTCTGGGTGACAGCGAGGCGTTGCACATGAGCCAACCGCAGAACTAATTCGTCCGTGGTCAGCATACGACGCATGTGAGGGTGATGGTCCTTTTCCTCGCTGGCGACCATGGTTTCCACAATGTAAAATTGTCCCCGGCAGGCTACCACGATATGAGTATAGTCGGCCTCTCCCGGTGCAGGGGTATGACGAATGGTGTAATCCTGAGGTATGGCAGGATAACGGCAAGTGTTGAAGAGATAACGATACTGATACATACACAGAGGAGTCTTGCGGGCCATGTCGGGGGTCAACGTTCCGTCAAGGAGTTCCTGGCGAAAAAGGAGAGCCGCCTGGGTTAGCACAGCGGCCCGCTGTATCTGGGTGGGCTGACGAGGATCATCCCGCAGACCAAAGTAAAAGTTGACATAGAAGCAGTTGGACACGCGGTTGGAGAAATATGCGTATTCATTCCACCACTCTTCTAGCCAACTACCTTCCCCTTGTTGCTCTGAGATACCCGCTGCCCGGGAGATTAAACGTCGTTGGAGTTCCTCCCCGACTCCCCCGGGCTGGAGGAATTCGTGCACAGCGGCTTCGGTTCCCTGATAGGCCTTGGTGTTGACCAGGGGCTTCACCGAACTGAGGTAGCGTTGAGCGGTGTCCTGGAGGTCGGGAACCGGAAGATATGGTAACGAATCATTATTTTCTAACATGACTATATAGAAGGGTGGGGAGGGGAAGTAAAAGCTACAACAATGCTCACCAATAAATTTACGTTATATCTAGAGTAGAGTATACCGAGATGTAGGCTTCAAAATATAATAGTCAGACGGCAACCGGTAGAAATTTATAAAAAGTAGCGACGAATGACCTTAAACAGCGGTATAATATCGATGGCTTGATAAGACCAAAGGGTGAGGGTTTGTAGGTGTTACGAAAAGGTAAATAGTGGTGTGAATCAGAACACGATACCAGCGTAAACAGGTGAAACGCACAGCGGTATTTATAATGGTAGACAAAAATTGACAGGAGCAGGAGCAGCAGCAGCAGTGGCAAATCGTCCACAGGGGAGGTAAGACCCGCGGGGTTTCATGAGAAATACGTAAGGAAATCCGACCTGTACGAATATTAATACGGAACTATGTTAGGTGAGACATGGCGAGCAGTATTTATATAAATCCGTTGATGCGGGTAGAGGAGCGGAAGTCTAAAAAAAAAAGATAACAGTAAACGAGATACGACCTCACAAGGACAGTCACGCTGAATTCCGAAAACAGGGTCCCATTGTGAGGGGGGAAACTGTTCGTTGGTTGGTTTAGCGGTTCCTTATGTTTTCCCAATAGTGACGCAAAAAAAACATTAGTCGAGTGACCTCACACGTCACTCTTTTCCGGGCCAAGATATGGAAACGCCAATATTAGTGCTATGGCTATGTTAGACACTGGGTAAGGGTCTTATCCCATAGATAAGAACAATGGGAATAGATTAGAGATAAATGTGAAACTGTGGGGACTTGGACATCACCCACTTCGTGTACCCGTGCCAAAAATATGTCCAAAAAGGGGAAAATAACAGAGTCCTTACGCTCGCCAAGGAAGGCGCTATTTTTTTTTTGGGAAATCCCCCGAAAAGGAAGACAGACAGGCGTGAGAAGGGTGATGACTGGCTGTTCCTATGGTCCCGTGCAAATTGATTACATGTCAAGTGGGAAGGGTAATCTCTTCGAAATTTTGACTGCCTATAGCCTGTAATTCGCTCGAAAAATCATGAGTAAACGTAATATCTAGCAAAAAAAACACTGCCAAATTCGAATATACCAGATTAGTCCTTTACTAATCTATTGAATCTATGTCGTAATCCCTCCCCCTGCTTTTTAATAGAGAGAACTTGATAATTGATAATATCAATTCGACACTTGGGATTGAATATTTAGGAGAAATAATGCTATCCAAGTATACGTATCCCCCCCCTCTCCATTCCTTTTCCATTAATATTTTCCATTCACCCCTCGTTGACACAGCGCCGTTTAATTTCATTGTTGATCATGAACGACAAGGGGAAAACAACAATGTAAATTAAATAGATAAGCATGAAAAAAAAATAACGGGGCTGCCTTTTCATCATTGAAAACGATTGTCATATTCTACTAATTTTCCCCCGAGGTTCGCATGCTCTTCGGCCAACAAGCCATTCATAATGGTAAAACACCGTACAATTCCCCCGAAAAAAAAAAGAAATGCTGTTTGGAATTATAGTGATGGGAAAGAATAAAAACTGGTAGAACAAAGATAGATAAGGTTACCCCGTTGAGGCGAAATAGTTGGCGAATTGTGTTATCTTTTAGATGCGTTGATTCATGGAACACCCTGTGATTTTGGAAGGGGTGAGAAGGAAAACTAAACAAGTGTTGGTATTCCACACAACAAATAAAATTAGATAAGGGAATTGGTCCCGCTAATCTCCCCTTTTCCAATATGCACAGCTATACTCATTATGACTAGTGAAGTTTACCAATTATCAATTTTCGCAAAACATATTGGAATTTATTATACAAGGAGCAGTGTGCTAATTCCTAGTCGGCCAAATGGAAATAGTAAATTACCGAACGCTTTAAGTGTTCACCATAATCAAACAAAAAAAAAGAACGGGGTTTATTTTCCTACTAGGAAACGTTATGGCTGACGATTCATTTCTTTCACTCGGGATCACTATCAGAATCATATGTAAATTTCTGACGGCGAGTTACGTCTAATAACGGCGTAGGCAACTCTGACCCAAGTGAGGATGACTCTATGGAATAATGATGGTTCACAGTGGCTTCCCCAACAGGTGAGTGAAAAGGAAGTTCTTCTGTTTTGGAAGACGAGACCTGAACAAGTGGAGCCCCCGAGAAATCGTCATCATCATCCAGTGCACAAGATCCGACTTCGTAGTGATGTGGTTCATCCATTGAAGAAAGCTCTGAACCGACCGATGGAAAAGAGTTACTTGCGGCCACCTGGGACATTTTCTGGGGTCGATGTTTGACCAAGTAACGAATGAGGGTTTGGTCAGTCACTTGTTCGTATAAAAGTAGGTAGGGATTAGCATGCAGGACTTGGTCTAGTGTCGCCCGCTCCACTTGCTCATCGGAAATCTTATACCATTCGCTCTGCGCAATATCCCGTATTATAGGCGACGAGACGTAGTCAGAGGTAACTACGGGTGTGGTTTCCGTAGACGGAGATTTCGTTCGTCGTCGGAAAGTAATGAAATGGCCATATGAATGGGTGCCAAAATGAACCACTACCGCCTGGAGTCGATACCAATACGAGCCAATGGGTTGGAGCTCCGATTGAATAGGCCCTTTTCCCGATTCTGAATTGGGTTGCTGTGGGGACACACTGCTGATGCTAGTGGATGGTAGCGGTAGCGGTGGTGGTGGTGTATCCCCATAAATTTTAGTAGAGACGATATCTGAGATGGAAATGGGTTCGTCGGGTCGGGTCTGAAGTACGCTTCCAGTGGTAAATGGAGTCATATCCAGGTACTCCGGAAAGACCACTTGGCAGTTATTTTTGATGGTTTGCCCGTACATACCGACTGTTGTGCGGGATAGATGTAAACAAAGGGTACGTGGTGGTTTGGCCACCATGCTCTGTTTAGTGGAATGAGGACTCTCGGTTGGTTGAAGACGAACAGCAAAGAGTTCCTCGAGGCTGATATCTGAAGGCGGGGTTGCCCATGCACAGACGGACTCGGTAGTGTGGAGGTCAGACTGTTGGGAACACATGATGTCCTTGGTATGGACCAAATCATAATCCTGTTGTTGAAGGGCAGTTTCTAACATATTAACCTGTGCCCGTAGTAGAGCCAAGGAGTGATGATTATTGCCAGAGAAAACAGCAGAATCGATTTCGCACTCGGTGTCCGTATCCGAACCGGTATTTTCGATATCTCTGTCTGTGGAATGATCGATGTAGTTAGATGTGGTTGCCTCTGGTTTCGCATTTGGTGATGTCGTGGCCCGTTTTTCACTCTCTACTAATGCCCGCCGGTAAGATTGTAATGTGGCCCGGAGTGTACAACGTTGGCAACGGGCGTCTTCCAAAACCTCCATAGTCATGTAGGCTCGCAGACACTGTTCCAGGGAACACATATAATCAAAAGGTAATGCTAACGAGAGACCCGTAAAGGAGAAATGCCGGATGGCGGCCGTGTAACCGCATTTCATACAGGACAAGCGACTGGCCAGAAGCCCTAGCAACGGGTTAGTCGTAGGGCGACGGGGAAGCAGTATACTCGGGTCGATAGTTTGGCGTACCAAGGGATCTACATTGCGAACGCTGAGGAGGGATGGCACGGTAAAACGAAGTGACTGGTCTTCGTCCTGTAACGCCGTTGAAATCAACTGAAAGGCCTCGTGAGCGTCCTGTTGTTCCCGATTGACCATTCGCCGGTTACCGGCCAGTGCGGCCAAAATAGCAAACGGTCGAAAGGCGGCATTTTTGGACACGGTCTGGTTCAATTCCACTAGAGTTTCCTCGAGGGCTTCGGTCACGGGTAGTGAAACCCAATGGTCTTCGTCGGCCACGCGACCGTTATGATCACTGAGGACATCCAGTAATTGACTTAAATATCCGGGAAGGTACTGCGAGGAAGCCAAGGCCTGCAACACGGAATTCAGGAAACACGAATTACCCACATTGACCAACCCCAATACCAGCTCGGGAGGATTTCCCGCGGCACTTAGTCGTCGACGTCCGGCTAATCCCGACGGGGGTGATGGATGGAGTACTCCTAAACCAGTACTTTCGCAGGGTTCCACCATTTGTTCTACGAAATGTGTAAACGAGTGCAGGTAACGGGGTTTAACCCAGGCCAGAGGAGCCCCCGTGAACAAGAGTACGGTTCTATGGGTGATAAACCGCGCGAGGGTCCACCAAGTGCGATAATCACAAAAATAGTACCAACGTACCCGTAATTCCCTACGCCATAGTTGCCAAACGATGCGCAACAAGGTATGACGAGGTGCGGTAAAGGCAAACGGACCGGCGTAGCCATAACTGTCAAACACGATGAGAGCCACACCCACAAGTACGAGGCACCAGGCTAAGCCTTGGAAAACGAGGGCCATTGACAAACCAACCGGTAATATTGGGTACGACATGGGAGGGGGGGCAGACAAGCATACACCAAGCCACACGGTATAAAGTGAGAGAATTTAAGTGAGAGTAACTGGGTGGTATGCTCCGATTACGAAGCATAAAAAAGTAATAAAAGAGAAAGTTTTTCGTATGCCTTTGAGTCAAGCATGTTCCGCTATAGAAAACAAAAAGGGTAATAGTGAACCCAGTATGCAAGGAAAAAAATTCTTCGAATGCGCTGCAAATAGGAATCAACCCAACGACAAGAACTCTGTGGCGCAAAGATAAACCATCAAGTGCAGAGAGAGGAAGGGCGCAATGCCCCGTAATAACGATGGTAATGCGTCACACACACGCACATACATAAAAGAAGTAAAAGATCCTTTCACGAGGTGAGCAAAGTAAGGAATGATAAGATAAAAAACGGGGTCAACGGACGAGGTAATGTGCGCAAAAGGATAAGTCGGACCCCAACACAACATTTCAGTGCCCTTTCTTTATATTGGGAGAGTTATTCAATGGAGAGTCTTCCGTCCAGTATATACTGTGGGTGAGGTCAACCCTCGGAAATTTCGAATTTTCAATGTAGATACTAAACACCCCTCTTCATTTTTTTTTAATCAACAGCTGCATTTCTGATAAACATGCCACAATCCAGTATAGCTGCAATGCGAAAGAAGTTTGCACAAATAAGAATGTCTGCTTAATGTTTGAATTGTAGAGTAAAAATGATTTTAATTGATATGCGAAAATAACCAAAAACAAAAAGACAAAGACAGAGAATCACATCAAAACAAGGCATTGCTCCAAACAAACACAGCGTCCAAATAGTGAATAGTCATGGTGTAGAGAGATATATGATCTTTATGACTCTGCGGTTAGAGGTGAGCTGGGCTCTGGTTCAGGGATCACCCGTTGATAAGTATCACCTACGATTTTGAGAGCCATAGCGCGGTTCTTGGCCACTGTTTTACTGATGGATTTATCGTTAAGCACCCGATCACACACTTCCCGGAGCACATTGTCAATATCCATTTTGGAGCCCAACCACATAGCGTCCAGCCCCTTTTGTGCCGCTTGTAACTCCAACAGCCGTTTTTGCTCGGCGGTGAGTCCCTTTTGGTCGGCATTTTGGAGTTCTTCATAGGTACGTTTCAGATCCACGGCCGAACGGATGGTAGAGTAGGTACCGCCAATACGATGACTGGTGTCTTGAACGTTATGGATGAAGCCCTTGATACCAAAAAATTCGTGACGACTTTGGAAATGACGTGCCTTGTAGGAATATACGTAACCGATGGCATGGAGCAACTCCACACCATAAGATTCCACCTTGAGTTCTTCCGCCTCCACTTCGATCAATTCCTGGAAAGCCCGCAAGGCCCGAGCGTCGCACTCGGTTTCAGTGTAGAGGGAAAGCTTACGAATGAGATTTTCAGATAATTTAGCTACACGTTCTTCGTGGTCGGCCTGACGTTCTTCGTAACGGGCCTGTTCCTTTTTCTTGAGGGCCGCCTTTTCCTCCTCGGTGAGGGGTACTTTACCATGCTTGGCGATATGGGCTGACTCGGTGGAAGGGGAAGACCCGGCATTAGACGCTGCGCCCTGAGCTTCGGCCTCGGCCTCGGCTTCAGCCTCTTCCATCATGACCTTTTTGAAATCTTTGGCAAAGGAAATTTCACCGATTAGATCGGCAAACCGTTCACCGCCAAAGGTATTCGTGAAAAACACGGACGGGTCAGCGAACCCCCCGTCAGGCTCGACATTCTTACTATTACCAAACTCATTGTATCGCTTGCGAAGCTGAGGGTCGGACAGGACTTGATAGGCCTCGGAAATCCTTTTGAATTTTTCCTGGGCTTCCTCTGCAGGGTTTTTATCCGGATGGTATTTCATAGCCAAACGGTAGTACTTTTTCTTGATTTCTGCAGCGGTGGCCAAGGGGGTCACCTCCAACAGGTCATAGTATTCTGTTTCGAGGGGTTCTTCGTCGGTACCGAAACGTCGTTTCGAGTTGGCATTCTCCGAGGGGGTTCCGGACTGGTTGGTGGCCGGGGAAGCCGATACGTTTTGCTTTGTAGGGGTTGACGCACTGGTCGAATTACCACCACCCACGGTCGACAAAGGTTCGTTGGACCGCCAAGTGGGTACCATATTCAAATCCACTTCACAGATATGTTGGCAATGGTAGCACTGAATATGGATCACGGCGCTTTCACCCGCCGCTGTCGGTGGAGGCAGTTCGAATTCAATATATTTGGTGCATGCGGGGCATTGCGTAGTGGCATACTTTGGTTTACGGGTGACGATGGGGGTAAGACGGGCCCGGTTTGGGGAGGACTTGAAGAACATGGCCAAACTTCACCAAAGGTGGTTAATACGTACGTCAGTCAATAAGGTTTGTAAGGTATTTACGAAGCAGCTCTTACAAGCGACAGAAATGTTTTTTTTTTTAAAAAAAAAGGGAAGATATGGAATTACAACAGGTGGAAAAAAAGTTCAACGAGAGTAAGTGAGTAAAGGCCAGGATTATTACGTCAATAAGCGCAATAAAATCTTCCCCAAAAGAAAAAGAATTGCAAGAGGTGAAAAGTAGAAGCAATAGCAACAGCTAGTGGTCAAAAGTACTGCCTTAGTCGAGCATATTTAAAGGTGGAAAGGTGGGACAAGCAATAGCGTGACCCCCTCCCCCGTTGAGGTTATACAAGAGAAAAATGGGAAAGTGAGGCTGAAAAACGATGGAAATCCACGCGATATTGTCCTTCTGGTCTTGGCTTAACCAAGTATATATATATATATTACTGCCTGTGGCTATACTTTTTATTTAATTTTTATGTCTTCTACAGAAATAGTCTATACCTTGAAACCTTTTGAGATCGCTGTATTGTTATTTGTTTTACCATCATGTCTAGTATAGTGCCGCAGGACAAACGCCAATTACGAGCGTGTCTATTGTGTTCTCTCATCAAGGTAAGTTGTGGGTCATACGTCAGCTCTATTGTATGAAGAGGGCGCCCCGGTCGTTCTTGTCTTGGCAAAGTTGGAGTTGGCAGCAGTAGTCGTGCCAAGACCCTGCGTAAGTATTGGGGTGCAGAATGCGAGGAAGCTTCGCTAACCCTCACAATATTGTTTATAATTAGCAGTAGGAGAAGAGCGTTACGTCGAAAACAAAGCGAACCATAACCAGCAAAGTTACTCATGCGAAAACCCGATTTGTGACTGTACGTTATACTATAATTGTATTGCAGAATTCGAGCCAATTTCAACAAAATGGCTGCGAGAATTGCGAGAGTATACTGCGAATGCGTGGCAGTGCGGACCGCGTCATGGAATGCACCAGCGCCAACTTTAACGGTTTTGTGGCTATGATGCGTCCCGAGGAAAGCTGGTTGGGTCGTTGGCAGCGCATTGACAAGTACACCAAGGGTTTATACGCGGCCCAAGTCACCGGTCGTATTCCCGAAGATGTGGAAATGGAACTAGACCGACGTGGTATTGTCTATCGTCCAAGGGATGGCACTGTAGATGACTGATACCCTCCCTTCCTTCCTTTATCATTATTATCTTTGCACAAACGCAATAACGTGTACAGCATCAGTGACCATTAAAAATATTTTGCCAGCCCATCTGGGGTCTTGGGACTTTCTTTTTTTTTTTTCTCACCCAATAAATAGCTAGAAATTCTACCATTCGGATCCCGTCCCATTCTTTTTTTTTTCTTCTGGTACTTTTTTTATGTATTTCAACAAAAAAAAATAATATGTGGTTGCACCCCTTAATTGCACATCAGTACTTACGACTTTAATTTTCAGTATTCGCGATAATTTGGACACATTGTTGTTTGTCTGACTGGAATTCCATTATAGTCTTTATATGGAGCAAACTATTCCCCACGCCGTTGGACCATTCTCGGTCTGGCCTGTGGTCATGCCTAAGAACGATTTTCAAACGAAGCCCGTCTTCCATTACCTATACTACCGTCAACACCGTGATCGTGCCAAGAATAAGAACAAACCCGAGTCCGTATTTCGAATATCCCCATCGGTGAACCTGCCCGAAGATCGCACCTTATTTCTGGTGAATTTACCTGTAGACGTCACTGAGGCCGTGATTCGTCGGTTTCTGCTCAGTTGTGGCAAAGTGACCCATGTATACTTTCATACGGCCCTGGACTATAACCCACTACAAAAGGTCCACCCTGCTTTGTTGCAACCCGATGCCACCAACCCTTTGCTCAAACAAATCCTTGTCAAGCGTAACGACGACGACTCTCCCAAATACTGGTTAGTCGATGCACGTTCGACCTCTTCCCACCCTCTCAAGGGTCCCTTTTATCTAAGCGGAAGTTATGCTCACGTGGTTTTCAGCACGGCGGAAGAATTGCAAAAGGCTCTGGCGCTCGGTACCCAGGCGGTGATTCGACCCGGTCACTCGTGTTGGCCCGGGGATGACATTGTGCTGTCACGGTCCCACAGTAATACATTGGAAGATGTCGACCGTTCCGCCGTACCATTACGAGGCTTAGACCGTTATCTGGCCGCCTATGCCCATGCCCGACCATTACCCGATGTTTTGCAAAAGGACGCCGACGAATTTATGGATAAATTCTACGAGATAGAGAGACAACGCCGTCAGGCCCTGGCCGAATTACGAAGCGCACCTGATGAAGATGGGTTCGTCACGGTGACCCGACGTAAAGGTCGCAGTACAGTCAGTGTTGCCGGTAACATCTCCGCTCCTGTGGTAGGCTTTAGCACTGCCCAAACCCTAAAGCCAAAGAATCACCAGGTGCTGGACTTTTACAGTTTCCAGACACGTCAGGTCAAACGCAACCAACTGATCGAATTACGTCAAAAATTCGAAAAGGACAAAGAGCGTATTGCCCAATTAAAGGTTGCACGTCGTTTCCGGCCTTATTAGATTGTTTCTTTTTTTTGACATTCTTCACTCTATTATATTCATTGCATCGGTGTGTATTGTTTCGTCTGGTCGGTTTGAATAAATGACGTACGACTCATTGACTATTGTATACCGAATTGCTTTGTACTATTTTCAACAGTCTGTTGGACGGATATTATCACCATTTGATCATTCATGGTCAGCCATAGTTACACTGTTTTTTACCTCATTTGGGTGGTGTATTTCAGTGCCATACAAGCACTAGTGCCAAAATTGTTGTATGAATCGTAATTTTATCGTCGGAATATATAAACCTAACCTTATAAGTTGGCGGTTTTTTTTTTTTTTTTGAAAAGACTTGCTTGGAAAAAGTATTACCCGTACCCTTTTTTTTTCACTAATTATTTCAATTTTATACAGCGTTTCTTTGTAAAAGTCGCTCCTACTTGCGTTCCTTTTGGGATCGTTTAAGCCTTTCGATTCTTTTCTTTTCTGTTTTTTTTTTACTTTTGTATTCATTATCGACAATTCCCTCTGTGGTCATCCGGGCATTCTCCTCACCATCCTTTGCTGTTTACCAATCCGTCACTTCTACCTAACCCTGCGACGGTGTGCAACTCCAGTAGCCAGTCTATCTACTGTATACGTTTTTTACTGACAGTTTGCGATACCTCATTCTACTGGCAACAAGAAAAATATTCACCGATTCATCCGAGTAGTCCCTGTAGGCTGAATAAATTCACCGAAATGCAGTGCGTCAGGTAGGTTTCCTTGGAAAGGTTTAGGATGGAATACCAGGTAAGGGAGCCCTTTGTCCGTTTACTCAATACCTCTGGTTACACACTGCTTACTCACCGCCATGTATTGTCCTTGCTTGTGCATTGGTTTTTCGTAATCGCGTAGCTGGTTTATCCCTCTTCTCTTTATACCACAACCCACGGCGCCCCTATCGTTTATGCTCTTGCTCGTGCTATCCTACTTCCTCCGTCACAAACCCTGCATGTATTGCACGGTGTTGTTATTTGGACTATTCACGTCGACGTGCTATTGGGGATCGGATCGGTGTTGGTTGGATTTGAGCCACTTGGACCCAATCCGGTACTATTTGTCGCTGGTGCAGCAGCTGGACAGTCACAGGACGTCATTTCCACAAACCGCCTAAATTCACTCTTAACTCTACCCTCCCCCCTTTTTGGCCAATATTATATTATCTACAAGATATCTCGACTACTACTAGAAGAGCGTCGTGGTTATTCCCCGAAGTCCCACGCCTCCGATGACAATGGTGTTTCGATTTTTATATTACACAAACTGTATCGTTATGCCGCGAGTTGGTGGCACCATCCATGACAGCTAGTATGTTGGTTCCACTTGCCCCAGTTTCTCTATTCATGTGATAATTTTACATCTAACCTAGCGAGGATTCGCACTTTAATGTTACATATACATTCCCCGACCTCTATTGGTAGCATATTGTTTACTCGAACTGGTAATGCCTGTGGTAGTTGAAAAAAAACACGTCCATTTTCAGCATTCTGTATGAATTACTCATCACAGGCCTTTAATTTTTCTATCACCTCTAGAACCCCTTTGTATATTACCAACATTATCCTTTTTTATGCTTTTTTTTCTTCATATAGTACTTGTCCGTTATTATAACATTTATAATATAGTCATTGTATGGTCAAATGACGTAACCTTCACAATTGCCTAGTGTATCCCCGGTCAAACTCCAAAGGAAGCGAAAAAGGTAAAGGTAGGGAGGGGGGATACAACAAGTCAATGATTTCTGCAAGACATTGCAGAGACTGTAATGTGCAAGGTGGTGGCTGTACAAGCTGGATAAAGAACAAGCTGCAAAAGGAAGTAGGATAGTGCATATTTACTGATATGGTATTCCAAGGGGTGGACTACTTTGGACAAGCTCCGTATCCAGTAAGACCTTTTACAACTCAATGGATCTTTGCTTCCTTACGGTTGATGTCTGTGGGAACATGGAAGTTAAGTCATGGTGTTTCAAGTAACATCACTCTTTAGTTGAGCAACCGGACGATGTTCTAAAAGAAAAAAAAACACAATTGATCATCAAAGAATAAATGACATGGTGCATAAATACAAGAAAATGCCTGCTCTGCCCAAATTTAATGTGAAGGAATTAAAAAGAGTATGCGGCATAGACCATAGTTATCCAGTGCATCTTCCTAGTATACTGTGAGAAAGCCATAGTAATACGAGTTAGAGAAATAGAGTGACAGAAACCAGGGTAAGGATATATAGCCTGGTAAATTTTCCTGGTGTCAAACTGTGTCGCAGGCTTTGTCATTGTCGGGTGCTACTTCATCCTGCACCCCTTGATTCCCGATATTAAACAAACTTACCCGCACATTCACTTGGCGACTATATGAAAAGGGGGGGGGGAACAGGTAATGGTGATGTATTGTAATTATTAGCTGTCTCTTAGGTAGTATATTACCCGACTTTTTGCGAGTATATATAGTTGAAAAGGGTCAGATAAAGTGAAAATATACTTTTCTTTTTCACATCATTACTCACTTGTTCACATTTATGAATAGTCTTACTTTATTGGAGCAGGCTGCCCCATTCCCCTGTTCATTGCTATTCTCGACTATACACGGTATTGGTAACCCACCCCACTTGGCCATCCGTACCTTAACTCTCACGTTATTTTTTGACCAATCTAACACTTTTGGAGCGTTACGCTGTTTCCATGAATCGGAATCATCGTTCCCCTGCCAATATTATGAAACTCTGCTACTTCAAACTCGTCGAGGGAAATCGACGACTTCATGACCAATTACAACTCCCCTCAATCCTAATATCACAGGCCAGTCTTTCGCTAATTGAGTATATTCAACACACCAAGGATCCGCTGCTACCATATATATGGGGCTCAGCAGACAAAGGCCCCTTTACCAGGAGGAATGAGTCCTGTTGTAGATTGTGGTAGTTGGTATCAGAAATGTGAGCGTAACCGGGTGGGGCTGTATATAATAACCATGGCGACAGTTCTATGATAACTACATCTTTGGAGTAAGTAGAGGATAGTGCTGTTTAACCCATGGTATACCTACCAATGTGTTTTTTTTTCAAAGAAAAAATAAATCCTGACTTATATCAAGTGAATAATGTAAAACGTGTTATACAAGGAATACTGCGTAAGACTAATGGGGAAGAGGGACTTGGGCGTATTTAGAGGAAATTTTTATTAAACAAACGGTAAAGATGCTTATCCTTTCATTAATAACTTTCCACTACCTTTACCATGATGATGATTTTCCAAGAATTCTCTGAAAAACGACATCTGCTATATGGCATTGATTTATGATATTAAGAAGAGGGAGTAGGGACCACAAGTGCTAACGTACAAGTACTCTCCTTCTTTACCTCCAAGCTGAGTTATTATTAAAGAAAAAAAACGAAAGCCACAAAATATGAGTAAGAAAGCCTTACATAAGCTTTATCCGACAAGTAGCACATTCGTAAGTCGCCTAGATTTTTACCCGCACAATATAATCGTATCATAATATTTTAGAGGTAACCCCATGACCGATAACGACAGGGACGTTATAAACGGACTACAATGATGAATCAGAAACAATACGGAATATTGGGCCATCTGGTGTAATCACCATATTTAGAATCGGTTCACAATAGCAGCAGCCATAGCGGCAGAAGCGGCAGCGATGCCTACCGAGGGAGTAAGGTTCACTGCACTCGACTTGGAACTATTCGAAGAACTACTCGAAGAACTACTACCACTTCCACCTTTGGCATCGCAGGGGGCGACAAGGAAAGTCACGGCCAACAAGGCAACAAAACCGAAAGCAACGGAGCGCATGGTGAACGAGATAATAATGTAATACCGTACAGGGGATTGGAAGAAACGGGAGGAAGTGGCGAAGGGCTGGAATGGAATATCTATTGTGAGGTAAAATGATGAGGGAAGATACAGCCTTGGTTTATATAAGATCAGAGAGTTAAGTTACAAGGTAGAGGGGTAACCTAATTCCGGCTGGCTTGTTTACAATTGGAAGGGAGGCATAGATTGCCCATCCTGCTGAATCACCACTATGTTGGCTTCGGAGATTGAATGGGTAGCCAATTAACGAACGAGGATATCAGTCCAGAGTGGTGGAAAGTCGTGTGAAAATTTGCCGTGGTCTCACCCTTTCCTTACCATTTCATGCTGCATAGGAAGATATACTCCCTGATATTGGGTGGTAATATTAACTTTTTACAGTGGTACATTCTTTATATTTTAAAAAGGAATATCGAGCAATAAGCGAAAGATGGACATTTACGGGCTAGTGGGAATATCTTTGATGACCGGCTTTGGTATGTAAAGTCACCAGTGCTCATCATGGAAATCACTGCAGTACAATGTGTAGTTGTGCTGGTACAGTTGGTATCGGTCAATCCGGAAACTTTTCATCACAACAAAGGCTTTACATAGTCACCTTACCAGATAAGGCCATTTGGTCTCCAGCCGTCCTTCACAAGTGTGAAATGCCACGGGGCACCGTCCATTCTCAATTCTGGCGAATGCAACGCAGGAAGGACTGACCTTCACGAGGATTATCTTTTTTTGATGCGCACACACACACCAAAAATCAACCCTTTAACTATTCGTTGTGTCACATGGGTATAGACATTGGGTAATAGGTCAATGACGTTTTGCTTTCACTAGATAAAGTATTACCCAAGTGGGTAACTAGTAAAAGGCGACAGGAAGGAACACATACCTTTCCCCCCATATTCGTTAGAATGATTACCCGCACGGTGGCAGTACTTCTTCTCCTTCATTTATCGTACTAGTATCCGACCACGAAAACCTGGTATAGGTTGATTTCATTCTATATACCGAAATAGCAGTGACAAGGTAAATCCATGCTTGGACAATACCAGACTGCGGCATAGCATGACCTGGTTTAGCACCCTATAGAGTAGGTATGTGACGGTGCCAATGACCTCCGGTGACACCACATTGATTTAGGTGGTTTTTTCCGACAATATAGCGAAAAATTCGCCAACGTTGAGTCTCTCACAAAACCTTACTGGTTAAATTGAAGTGGGTACATTTTCGCTCCAAATAGGTATATAAACCAAAAAAAAAATACCCATTTGACTAAAACAGCGAAGAGGGTGTGTGTGTGTGTGGTTCCGTAATCCAGTGTGTATAAATAAACCTGGTAACCGGTGAAGATCTGCGTCAATATGTGAGTTCGTTTTTCCAAGATTTCCAACCTGCAGTGACCCAACCTATGAAATAGCGTTACCGAACAATAGCATGGTAGCTGTCTATGTATTTCTGGGATAAGGCCGACTTCGTTGTGTGTGTGGACAAATTAGGTTGAATGTCTCCATAGAGTTACAAGGTAATAATTGGCTCACCTGATCAACGATTTACTCATCCTAAAATGGATACAAGCAGCAGAAAGACAGGATTTCCATTCCGGCTTTGGAATTGAAAATACTTACGGAGTAAATCAGCCAAATGAACAGATTAATGCCACCAGAAACACAATGAGCTGAGTTATCCCTGTTCATCGTTGGTAACCATAGGGAGAGTGTTGGATTTTTGGTTGAAACAAGACAATAAATCTGGAATGGGATACAATGTATTGTTGGCCGTGCATTTTATTCCTTCTTTCCAGGAACAGGGCTGCCAAATTTATTAACGCAAACAATTAATAAATGCTAGAAAAACTATGTCTTCAATATTTCAACTAACGAATTAAGGGATTGTGATATAATGTACAGAAAACAGATAGCAGCACCCCCTCCCCTTAGAATATACACTTCAGTATGGATAATAGCGATAACTAATATTATCCGTATACTATATAATGCGCTATACCACGACACATCGGTGGTTCCGAGATTCTTTGGCGATTGATATGGCGAGCGATGACTGGTTTAGTAAGTAGTGAACTACCTAGGTCTACCTCAAACGCGGTGGAAAAGCTGAATGATTAAAGTGGTGGTACCCGCTATTAAAGTGACCCTACCAAATGTGGTAGACATAAGGCCGTGACCGAAGACGGCGGTGGTTCGAACAGCGTCACTACTGGCACTGCTACTCCCACTCTTGGCTGAACTCGTACTTTTAGAAGAAGATTTGCTACCACTGCCTTTTCCACTCCCTTTACCTTTACCTTTACTTCCTCCTCCTCCTCCACTTTTACCTCCTCCACCACCACCTCCTCCGCCACCACCGCCTTTGGCATTGGTGAAATGAGCGAATACGGCAAGGGAAATCAAAAATGTAATGAAAAACTTCCAGACCCGCATTATATTAGGAACGTAACCAAAAAAAAAGAAATATGTTAAAAAACGTGCAGATGCTAAAGGAATAATAAGACACTGAGTACCGATGTACCCCTTAGTCTGGTATGACGTAAGGTGTATCGCCAAGTCGACTAAAAACGTGATAAACCCAGAAAATTAAAATAAATAAGCCGGACTTTGTAAATAGCGAATGTAAATACCAAAGAAGGCGGTGACAAGAGAGATTTTATAAGTTACTGAGATTTTCAGGGCACGTCTCAACCCATCAAAACCTTGAATACCTTCTGATTACCTTTGTCGTGTGGCGTTGCGTAGAATCGACGTTTCTGAGAGTCGGATGTTAAAAATTTTACCTTTCCAGAATCTCCCAGGCAGACAATGTGTAAGCGTTTACTATGGTGACCTTCCACAGAATCTATTGGCATCGAAATATGGTATGCGGGGACCAGTATATTATTGTATCAAGTAAATTGTGTTTTATGATTAACCATAACTTATTGTTGGTGCACTGTATGGTAAAAATAATTACCTATGACGATAACCTTGGAAATAGCCAGGTTGCCTGGGTGTACAGTCATTTACAATAAGCAGATTAGAATAGAAACAGGAGTGTGAATCCACAGTATAACTCGTGGCCATCGAAAGCAGAAGCTCATCCTGGTTGTAAACTTCAGGAATTTGCTAGTATTGGTTTTGTGAAAGCACCTCATGTTAATAGAAGGGAAAGAAAGAATTTCCGTGAGAAAATTCGGGTTTTCTCTTTCTCCTTTTATTCCCTCCTACCAGCTGACTCTATTCGTTCTATTGTTTCTATCTTTATGTTCAAATTTGTCCTTTGTACCTGTGCATAGTGACAATTAGGTTTATTGTAAGCCGTGGATTAGTCCAAAAGGTGTGATAGTCAGCCCCGAAAATAAAGATAAAACGCCAACGGCAACTATTAACAATTATTCGCTGAAACTGTACAAACGAAGGAAGTGCCATGCCGCAACTGTGCTAGCGATATTCCCGGCAATGCTGAATCAATATGGGTGATTTTTTTTTCAATTATATAGAGATTTGGAGGAAAAATGTACTAGTTATAAAATTTAACCAATAGGGTTTAGTGAGAGGCCTACTCCATGCTGGCGGATTTTTCTCTATATAGTTGAAAAAACACTACCCATATATCCAACGTAAAACCGGGTTTTAATAAACGTTAGTGTCTGCACAATGCCATTTCTAATGGAATAGTAGAGGCAAATCGTAAAAAGGTAAAGTAGTGCATAGTAAAAATACAATGTGAGAAACGATAGGCCGGAAAAATGTATGTGTAATTTTTTTTTCCGCCTATATAATGATTTGAAGCAAAGATACACCAATTACAATTTAGGATTTTGTGAGATTCATTCAACTCTGGCGGATTTTTTGTCATATGGTCGAATAAAAAAAATCACCCATCTAGTAAAAAAAAAATTTTAAAGGGCAGCTGAGAAAAACTTACACGAATGTCACCAGTAAAATACAAAGATTTCAAGTCATACAAGCAATCTAGTCACGTAAAAAGGGGTGGTTTAAAGCATCCGCAGCTGTAATACGTTCCTTGGGGTTCAGCATGAAACAATGTTGAACAAGATCAAAAAGTTCTGTGGGAAATTTGTGGTAACCATCAGGATTATACACTTTGACCAAGCGTTCAAACATAACACCATTGTCGCGTACGGTAGGTACGTTTGTGAAAAACGACCGATCGTGGAGGGCAGCCACCCGTTTGATCTCCTGTTTGCCAAACAATACCCCCATTTCTAACAGGGCCTCTTGGTCATCTGATGAATTGAAAAATGGAAACCGGTGGGTCATAATACTGAGAATAATAACCCCAGCTGACCAAATATCGATAGCCGGGGTTTGCTGTACCACTTTGAGGAGCACTTCGGGAGCACGGAATCCCCGTGTGCCCGCACGGTTGGCTTTTACCGAAGGACGCGCGTCGCGTCGTAATACCCCCGGTCGGTTTTTGTGGTCAATGATCATCGGGGTAGTAGGAATATTTACTGGTAAAGAGGTGGAATTGCTGCGCGGACCGACGGACGACGGAGCGGTTCGGGTTCCCCTTTGCTCGCTACCGGATTTGTCTCCCGCCTGGGGCGTAAGTTGGGGCTGGTAGTACTTGAGTGCCGATTCCTTGAGTCGCTGGCGATAATACGGTTCTTGAGGGGCATCTCCAGGCTTGGCCGGTGATGCAAAGACGTTATTACGAACAGGGGTTACCATGGGATTGGAGGCCACCGCTGACGAACGTTGCGGAGTCTTGCTAAGGTCCGCTGTTGGGGTTGTCGACGATTGACCGGCGTATTCTGCTAGACCGAAATCCACCAGCACGCCATGTTGGGTATATACGTTGAAAAGAAAATTGCTGGGTTTCACATCCCGGTGAATAATGTGGTGGCGGTGGGTAAACTCCAGAGCCCGAAAGAGACATTGCAGGTACTTACGCAGTATTGTCAGATCCATGGTACGGTAATAATCGCGAAAGTCGTGGTGTTCAAAGTAAGGAAGCACCACCAACACCTGGTCTTGGTATCGTAGTGCGGTAATTAACGGTCCAATATTGGCATGGCCACTCAGATCCTTGAGAATCCGGATTTCGTTGGCGATGCGAGACGGACTGCTGGTGACATAGATTTTCTTGAGTGCGACGTATTTACAGAGGGATGACGAGGGAGTAGCACAGGGATTGGTGGGTGATTTCACTCGGGCTCTCTTATATGGAGGCAAACGGGCCTCATTGGGTGGTTGTGCTGTATCGGCAGTGGGCACCAGGTCCCAGTAGGAGTTGTCGTAACGGTGATACTCTAGATCAAGGGCCTTGTACACGCAACTAAAGGTACCTTCACCTATCTTACCCACAATTCGGTACTGACGCTGAATACTGGGAAATGCCTTAAGAAAATCGCCCAGCTCGGACTGTACCACCTCGCCCAAGTCCGGTTCGCCTTCGTGACGGTGGGTGGGAGATTTGGAAGGTGCAAGGTGGCCGTTGGTACGGGGTTGGGGCAAGGCAGTATCTTCGGAGGTTTCGTCCAGACCTGACTCTAATATCGTTTGTTCAGTATTAACATGACTCATGGCAAAGGCATTAAACGGGTCGCACGTCGATTTCGTCAATGACACCACCGGTAACATCCGATATAGCTCCAAGTAATGGAGGGGAAAGAGCCCAAACACCGCGATGGGAGAGGGAGGGAAATAAAATTACGAATAATAGAGAATGTCAATACTCGAATACGGGAATGCCATACGCCTAATAATGTGCGAGTGTAGGGTGGTGACCAGCTACCAGCGGTAAAGGTGAAAGGAGCAGTTTGGCAATTTTTTTTTTACTTTCCTGGAATGCCGGTTATTTAGACACTAAGTGGACAATGGCGAACTAGAATAATAAACAAAAAAAAACTATTCGTTAGTAAATAGCACATTGAAACCCCCTCAATGGTGGGCTTTAGCAACCTTGACTATCAGGATAGAAACACCGTCAAAACTCGCTATAAATTGGACCCATTGGAAGCGCGAATTGGCTAAAAGTAAAACACATGCAGTTCTCCAGCTTTGTAAGCCCAATGATTCCACTCCTCACCCTTCCAGGTTATCCCAGTAACGAGGTGTATTATGTTATTTTTTGTTAGATAGCTTGGAAACACCTTTGCCAGTGTGCACTAGTTTGCCTCCTTTTCACCGTCTCCTTTTTTTTTTGAAATAAGTGAATGCTCCTTTCCTCTCCGTCCATCCGCGCATTCTTGTTGTGTATACTACATATTGGTATATCTACGCAAGTATATTTTCAAGTGGAATCAAATTGACCAAACTGGTATTGAATTCAATGTCCCAAGCCTTGGTGTCACGAATTCCGGTCCGACCGGGACCAGCTCACTCCGCCGCGGAGGGGGGTACACTGATTCAGCGATCCAAACGAACTTCGTCCCTTGCGGTCCCTAGTGTACAGCTGGTGGGACACGAAGGTGAAGTGTTTACTTGCCAATTCGACCCTACCGGGGAAATATTCGCCTCGGGTGGTTTCGACCGGTCAATTCTTTTGTGGCGAACGTATGGGGACTGGGCCAATTACGGTATGCTCAAAGGTCACAGCGGCGCTGTTCTCCAAGTGCAGTGGGCGGCAGACGCCGTGCACTTGTATTCGACTTCCACTGACAAAACTGTGGTCCTGTGGGATGCCCAATCGGGGGAACGCATCAAGCGCTGGCGGGAGCACTCGGCTATCGTCAACTGCTGTGCTTTGCAACCCGGGTTCGCGGGTTCAGGAGTGGTGGCCAGCGGAAGTGACGACGGCACGGTACGACTTTGGGATACGCGGCAGAAATCCTCCATACATATTATCGACCGCGGTTTCCCCATAACGACGGTAGCGTATAGTCTATCAGGGGACCAGCTCTTCATTGCAGGCCTGGACAATGCTATCACTGTGTGGGATGTCCGCCAACGCAGTATTTCGGACCGTTGGGTTGGCCACACGGATACTGTGACTGGTCTAGCAATCTCGCCTCACCAGGGAGCTCTGCTTTCGTACGCCATGGATAATACAGCCCGAGTGTGGGATACTCAACCGTTCGTTACTGGTGACCGTTGCAAACGTGTTCTCCAGGGCGCTCCATCCGGATTCGAAAAAAATCTTGTTAAACCTGCCTGGTCACGCGATGGACAATTGGTGGCCACGGGCGGTGGAGATCGTACTGTGACCGTATGGCACACTCGGTCGGGAGAATTAGCGTACAAGTTACCGGGCCACAAGGGTTGTGTAAACCAAGTACATTTCCATCCCCGGGAGCCCATCCTGTTATCGGCCAGCACGGATCGTACCTTATTCTTGGGAGAGATTGACTCCGAACCATAATTTGTAAATTCGCCTTATATTTAAAACGGGACTGTAGCCTGCTTCTGTTTCCCTTGTTTAACGTTGCCACTAAATTTTCAGGAGTTTCCCTTTTATTGTGTAGTATCGGCTTGTTGAATCACCTAAACACTTTTAGTACCCTCAGAGTACGCTTCAACACGGAAGAAGAAAAAAAAAGAAATGCGTACCGACGACAGTCCAGTGACATACTATGATGAATATCGGGAAGGACAGGAAGTCGACAATTTCCACAGCGTACTGTCGTCACTAGCTCCCATTCACGCCACTCTCTTTTTCGTCAGTGCAAACTGGCGGATCAAAAAAAAAAGATACGTTGCATAGGGAAAACCCCCCCCCCAAAAAAAAAATTACTAGAAATCGACCAAATACACATGTAGGGATGACAAAAAGAAATAACGTACATTGCACGCATACAAGCACAAACACAAGCACAGCCACTTCGTAAGCTGATCATTACCTCGATTCCATATCTGCCCCATTCCTTTTATAGGAAGGTAGTACTAAAATATCATTGATGTCCACACAGTTGGATCAACCGTTAAAAAGTGAGGTAAATCTTAAACACGACCTAAATATGAGTTGCAGAAAACAGGTCATGAACGAATCGTTTAGAAGGAGTAATGCACAAGCGTATCCCCTGCCTAAGCCTCACGTACCAGGACTGGTGAAGACATGGGACCTGGGACCCAGGACTTACCTCAACCCATCGGTGTCGCGGCATCTAAGGCACACTCGCGAGGATAGGTCGGATGCGCTAAATGGCGGGGTTTCGCCAAATGAACAGGCCCTATCACAGTGGGGGAATAACTACAAACGTCAAGACCAGGGTAGGAAGTTGGCGAGGATGTCACGACATGGTAGTAGTTTGAGCCACCAGAGTTAGGGTTAGAAAAATTCTGGGATACCTTAGGCCACCACCCCTCCCCTTCCCCTCCCACCGTAAGACCCCCGCCTTCCGAACCATCAGCACCACTCGGTATGTGGTGGACTGCTGGGTCCCCATACGAGACTGATCTCTCCTGATCAACGGGCGGGGGCGTAGAAATGGTAACATTAGCTGATGAAACAAGGTGGGTCTTGTCTGCCTCAGAGGTTGGGGCATCCGACCATGGCACATGCTTTTCTTCTTTTTCTTCCATCGCGGCATCAGAAAAAGATGATCGGGAGGCAGGTGTAGGATAGGAGGTTCCCCCACCGATGGGTGTGATATCCGCCTCCGTTGGGCTCACTGCATTGCTTTGGGTTAGTTTTTCATTGATGAACGTTCCCGAGGTACCCATTCTAGCATAGCCTGGAGAAGTAGGATACGGTACCGTGTAGAGTGAGTAATACGGATAGCCTGCGGTGTGACCTCCGCCGGGGGCCAACGTGACCGCAGTACTAGTTGGAATGTGACCATCTGGCAAAGTAACACCCTCGATCGGCAGGTAGGCATTCACATAGCTCGTTGGGCGATAGGTGCCGCTGGTAGCGGGAGTACCTTCCAAGGAAACAGCCGGATTGGTACCAGCGGTAAGGATAGCATAATCTACCAACCCCCGGCCATCGGATCCCTCGTACGGAAGTGGTTCGGGGGATTGATAGCCATAGTAAGGCATATAGTAATAAGGTCCATAACCAGTGCCATAGGCGCCCCCCTGACCGGAGTAATAGGAAGGGGTGTACATTGCGTACCCGGAACCGTAAGCCCCCGCCGCAGAGTAATGCCACCCCATGTCTGGATAGTACGAACACATGGGGTTAATCCCTCCAGTGTTGGCGGTAGTGAAGGGCATCATTGACCAAGGCCTGGTGGGGGCATTGTATCGACGCTGCCCGTGATTATAATTTCCAACAACATGAGGGCGATTCAAGAGTTTGTAAGTGACCCGTAAGCGCCGACCTTGCCATTCCTGGCCGTCCAGATAGACGATTGCTTTGGTGGCCCCCAGCTCATCGTTAAACCGTACAAAGGCATACGTGTTGGGTTCTCGCCATGTGCTCGGTGACCCTTTGTTAGTGAGATGGTCCTCGACAAGCTCTTGGTTCTGTGTCCGAGTGATGACGGGGGATGAGCGATAATAAGACTTGGCCCCTCGTACCAGCTCCACATCCTCCACCTTTCCAAACTCTACACATTTGGCTCGGAGCAACGTAACGGTGTCCATCTGAGCTTTAAGATTCCCGATGAACACGGTTTTCATACATACAATCGGCCGCGGAGCGGAGCCTCCGGAGGAGGGTGACGACGAATGTTTACCTTTTCCTCTGGCCCTTGATCGTACACCGGTACTGGAGGAATACCCATCAGATTTACCTAACCGGGAAAAGCCGTACATCTGGGACGGTCTACCTAGCGAAGGTGGCTGAGTGCAATAGTTGGACCATTCCACCGTCCAATGGGATTCTCTCCATAGGGCTCGCAGGGCACGAATCGCACAGGAGCGGTAGCGGTATTTTACCATCCCGTGGGTACTCTGCAACCCGTTGGTTATCTCCTGCCAAAATACGCTATCCTCTACTTCGCCATAGCGCTGCATGATACTTTGGGCTCCTTCTTGGTTAACAGCGGGATCGGTAACCTGACAAATGAGGGTACGGGTCACTTTGGCGTGCTCGATACGGATACTACGGTTATGTAGATGGCGTCCTTTGGCCGACGTATATGCCCTATTGGCGTCTGCGGAGTGTTGAAATTGAACAAACGCGTAGGGAATACCTTGCTTGGTACGGTTCACAGTGAGTTCGAGTATCTCGCCGTACTCGCTAAATAACGTGTGCACATCCTCGTAAAGTTCATGGTCGGTCTTGGAAATGTTCAAGTTGGCGACAAATAGACAAGCCTGCGGTTCCCCCAGCGGACCCGTCTCGGTATCACTGGAGTATTCGGAAACGGTGTCATCACCTAGAACAGGATCCCCTGATTGTTCTCGTAGAGTAACCTCCGACATTCTAAGCAGGGGAGAAGGTATTGGTGGCGAATACTAGTAAATTTCAATACTGTCAGGTTATTAACCAAGTCACGCCACTTGGTATTAGATGGGAGCCGTCGGAATAGTGAACCACAATTAACTAGCGACGTGAGGCGAAACAACGTGCGGTGGTATACTTACATACGAACAAACCGCGTATAATTGTAAAGCACAAGAATTGTGAGAAAATTGACAAGTGTGACGGTTAGTGTTGTGCAACCAAATAAAAGGCCAAATGTTACAAGATCAATAGAACTAAAATAGAGCTCAGTATAATAGTAACTATAAAATATAATATATATATATATATATGGATGTTCCTAAATGAACGAATGACCCGGTATCACTGGTATACTTAGTCTATAATGCCACCTATTCAAACAAATACCACATCAACAATGTGGTATATTCGTGGGGCATCCACTTCATTTATATACATTGTGTATGGTGGTACTGTCACAAATACCTTGATGGATTTTTTTTTCATTTAGCCATTGTATAAGTTATCAGCGAACATTTAGCAGTACCCTCACCCGTTCCCCTATTCCGCTTCCCTACTTTCGTTTATCCAATCCGATAATCAGAATATCACTTTACGATGAAATACTGGTGTTTTTCTGTGTGGACTTCCTTTCCTTATCCTTCTCTACCTTCTACTGATTCAGGTTGACGAATGACAACGATCCAGTTGTACACCCAAGACAATAAAAATGCACAGAGTTTATGAGACGCTGACCAAAAAACGCCAGGTATACCAATTTATCAAACAAAATGATGAGTTGGGACTACTCGTTCAATCCAACGGTAGGAGAGTGAATGAATAGGAAGCCTCCCCAGCCACCTGTGAGGCCCTTTATTTATGGGAATCCTGACCCAAATGTAAGCTCCCCTCCCCACATCATTTCCTGACACCAGGCTCACTTTTGGAATAATGCCGTCAAACCAAGGTTACTGATGGGGAGGGGCAATAAAATCCTGGGTATATACCCTGGCCGATTGCCACTCTCCAGATGATGAGTGCCAAATGGTAAATATAGGGAGGGGGAGACGACCTGCGGTGCATCAATTTGGGAAACGCCAATTAATAGGTTTGGCCCCATCATTAAATTAACAATTCAAGAATTCCAAAGGCGCTGTCCTCCTCATATAAAAATATAGAACAGAGTTAACTTGAATAAACGAAGTCAGGGAAAGGGAGGGGATTTGCTGTAGAGGCCAACAACAGGGGATGATGGAAAAATTTGCTCAGGCCAAATGAACTTCGAAAACTCTAAAAATTGTAGTGGTCGTCGAGTCGACATCTAGATAAAACTCCGGTTAAATAAGGAAAAAAAAACTACCAATACGTTCACCACTTACCTGGAAGCTTTTCGCAATGGCGTAGCGTTGTGTAATTTTTTTAGACACTGGTACTTCTCACCAGCACAAGAGGTAGGTACGGACTGGGTGAAAGTAGATAGTTGAATAGCCAAAGTGAGTAATTCTATATTATTCCAAATCGGAGGGTAATGGATTAAAAACGAGCAGCCGAACGGAGAGGTTAACCATTGATGCGGTACGCAAAAGTTAAATTAGTGAAACTCCTTGTTAAATTTTCACCCAGTTCAACAAGGCGAGGAAGCTATTAACAGTCAAAACGTGGCCTCGTACTTTGTATAGTGGAATAGTCCGTAGTTTCGTTGATGCTAAAGGTAAATTTTTTACGCCGACAAGGTCCACTTGACTGCGAAAAATCATTCCATCCATTCCTTACACTCATCCTCACTTTGTAGGAAAGGCCGCTTGCGGCGTGCTTGTAAAAAAAAAGCAAGGAGCATGTATCTAATGGAATGAGTAATACTCCCGCCGCCTCTTCTGTTCACATTCCTGTGCGGTAGATATCCACTGGCGTCAGTAGTATCCTGATAGATTTACTATTACTGCCAATCCCGTTTCGTTAAAAAAACAGTGATATTTTTCCATTACAGCAAGAAGTCCGCATGGAGGCGTGGCCAGACAAGATAATGATTAAACACCTTGCTTTATACATCCCCTTTTTCGAATGTGTTTATCGCTTCCGCCAGATTAAAGGTAGAAGAAAACAGCACCGAGCAAATAGATTTGACAGTTCAGGGATAGCCGCTTACCTTCAACGAAAAAAAAATGCGTGTTCAGAATAACTGACTAGGAAGAAAAGGACCTAATAAATCTAAAACGAAGAGATACAATTGTGAAGAAAGGAAGAGGTTTTACAAAATGAATTAATCAACAAGGCCAACACTGATAGTGTTTAGCAAACCTCCGAAAAAGGAAGACATAGAGAGAAAAAAATGCAACGCTATAAAAATAATGCCGTCAAGTGTTATGTGCAAGTGGGTGGCGACAAGGAGTGGAGACACAACGAAAACTAATGAATCGCTGATATAGTGCGAGACGGTCCTAATCACCAACCTGCATCATAAAAAGTGGATCTTTCGTCCAAGAAATGGGTAGGTCAGATTTTAGGGTTTAGCCAAAAATAAATCTATATAAATCAACCTAAACTGCGGAAAAACATGGACAGTTGTACTCACCAGTAGTCGCTATTTTTAGGAACCCTCTATTAAACAGCAACAGAGCACGAGTTAGGTGAACGCTACGTCGTATGTTGTGGATGGAGTAAAGGCCTTGGTCACGGCCAAGTCATGAGGATTATATATTACCTACAGGAGGCTACACGTCGGGCTTGGGACTAATGACAATGAGAATAGTTAGAATAATTATAAAAATGGGAAGAATCTTTTACCACGCTGTTGTAGACGAAAACGTGGCGAAGTTGACGTTCTCGTTTAGAACATAATATTGTTCGATAAATACTACAATTGGTAAACGAGGAAAATCTCGAGGGTCTATGAGATAGTGAAAAAAGTAATAAAAAAACAACTGGTGGCAGTATTTATAGTAAAAAAATAAAAATAAAGAAAATGACGCCGAAACTCACAAGATATAGTTATACCTCGACAAGCGTTGCTACAGCTTCGCCAATCGCCACCAAAGTAACGCAAATCATCTGGCTTCATTAACAACTATTGCGCATACCCAAGAAAACCTATCCCTGGTGAAAAAAAGCAATGCACTCACAAGATAGCAATATTCATCAGGGCGACTACTTGTTTAGCAGCGATGGTGCGCGTTGGGGAAGAACTTACAAGTTTGACCTGTTGCATTTTTGGTAGTTTGGAGATAAGAGATAGAGAACTATATTTCATGGCTTCCGTGCTACCGCTGGTGACGATGGTTGTTTTTTGTTCATGTACTAGACACACTTGAGGGTATATCGCGTGCGTCTGTAGGTTAATTTGACTACTTACAAGGGCGTACCAAGAGCATTGAAAGCTCACTCCATACAGGCTGTAGTAACAGCGAGCTACCTGTATATTCCAGCCTGTTACTCACTGGGTGTTGGTGAAGAGCAGTGAACAAGTAACATATTTCACACCCCCCTCTCTCCTATCATTAATTGTTAACTGTCGTGTACTACAGTATCCCCCATACACCACAAATTTCGGGCGGCTATTTTCTTTCGGAGAGGCCAAGATATACTTTGATATTGGAGTCAAGATGAGCAGTGGAATATTCGCCGGCTATTAATATCACCAATAGTCTATTTATACCAGCCTACGCAATGCGATTGTATTGTGTCGCGAGGAGGACCTGCCCAGTGTGTTTGTGTAATTGTCAATGTGACAAGAATATCCCAAATATTTAGATCATTGACTATGGTAAACTCTATCTTGAGGTATCCCTGGGTAAAAAAAATTCAAGCTGTAATTCTAACCTCGGCTGTGGGAACCCTCCTTGTCTTATCATCGATTCAACCTAGCGTACCCCCTTAGACTTGGTGTTTTGCATTGAATTATGGTGCGTTAAATAACGGCCACCTACACCACCGATTGGAGGATCATATAAACTATTTCTAACCGTATGCTACTAAGTATAGATTATTGGTAAACCATGACACTATTTAAAGTATGAAAAGCTAGGAAACCTGGTGAATAGGTGTGTGTGTCTGTGTAAACGTGTGAGAACTTTGAGAAAATAGGCACGCCATATTATGGGCAATCCATTACGCAGCTTTGTAACAAAACATTGATGCATTCGTGAGTATACTATCGTAATGCAGCACAGCCACCTTGGGTGCTCCCCTTCCCCCGGTACCAACGGGGGGGGGGGTTCTAGGTCCTAATGGAAGTGATTCGTGGTTGACGTTGGAAGTTTGCCTCAATGAGTAGGGTCACATTATAAACGTTGGGCTATCGACTAATATTCGAGGTATTCTCCTTTGGGGTTGTGGTGAGATACATTACACTATCTGCAGTTATTGGTAAAGTGCCTAAAACTTTGATCCCCTTCCGGCTATCCCATAATGGGTTGTAGGTGAAGGTGTAGATCTTCCGATTAGTGGCTGTGAGACGTTCGTTTTGCATGCGCCATACACCACGGAGCATAGTCACTCTTACAGTACAAGGGAACCTTGGCAGAGTGGTACAGGGCCTCTACTACCAAGCCATGCCCAGTGCGTACTACACAGGCCATCTTCCGAGTTACAACACCGGTCTTCATTACACCTTACGTATTTGGTGCCACATCACCAATTCTGACCATGCAATCGGAATAATGCTTGCCTTTTGAAAAAAAAAGTTAACGGTCATAAAAACACATGTGTGTAGAGTTACGATGGCATAGGTTTCTATATTTTGTTACTCGCTTCACGTCATCAGACCTATTGATTTTGGAAAACCAATGGGCACATACGGTATTTTATCACATTGAACGTTACGGAAAACGGTGCCCAAAAAAAATATTAATTATCACACCAGCAATGCAACTAGAATGTGAGAATGAAACAGCCCTAGTGACAACAAGCGACTGTACACTCGCATGGTAATGACTAGTGAAAAGGTACTAACCGCTGTTCAGCAATGTGTCCCCCTCCCCGTTTCACCCGTGCGGTGTGGAAAGAAGAGAAAACTACATACGATCTGACCCACTTGGTGTGCGGAAAATTGTAATCTCTAGCATATAAAAATCATTACACTACTGTCGAAAAAGTAAAGCCACGTCCTAAATTGATCCCTAATGATAGGGGGGGGATAGTCATGGGTCGCGAACATTTTCACCAGAGGTGAACTATGGTCATCGATAAGGGCCAACAAAATACTGAGTAAAGAAAAGAAAAAGTCAATTTGAACCCAATTGTAATAAAATATTATTAGTACGGGTCACAACCCCCGGAATCAAATAGTGTCGCGGGGGTTACTTTTGATTACATCACCTTCAGAATAAACAAGGAAGTGATTTGTCACATTCGCAGTTAGAGAGTAGTGGTACTATAGCCTAGCGTTCGTTGTTTTCATTTTTTTTTGACATTACCTACCATAAGCGAATACAATTTTCCCAAAATGAGCCGGTACAAAGTAAAAAAAAAGAAAATAGGGAGCTGGCAGGTATTCCTTTCGGGGAAATCGGCTTTGAAAACATAGACTTGTTCTGCGATATCCCAATAAACACCAAGGTTGTAAAAACCGTTCTGTGACTGATTATCGTATTCATCCATGATTTTGACAATCACTAAAATTAAAGCGTGAGTAACACATAGTAAACATTTAATTTTTCTCAGACGCTCTGTAAAAACTGTTATATTATTCATTAAAACCATCGTTACTTGCTTCATTGGAAAAATTGGATTCTCTGGTGATCTTGGAGCAAGAACAGACGCCATTCAGGCCTAATTAAAAGCAAATACACCTCTGGATTTCGTTATTTGTGGATATTGATGTTTGCCATTTGTTTACAATGAATCTCACACAGTTTAGCGCGTATCTCTACAAGTTGATAATTTCGCTCCGATTCCACCGCGCTTGGTCGTACCCTAGTAAATTTTTTACGAGTACTACCCAACGGTGAGTTTCGTATGTTGATGGCGGCTAATGCCAAGGGATATACATACCCACGGTTTCGTTCATGATGGAATTGGGTAGTGGTTTGGCCAAAGTGCACCAAGGGAAGTTGGTGTTTCATACGTCACTGGAACAGTAACCAAAACACGTTGTCAAGCAGAGCTTTCCCTTTCGGTAATAGGGATAATCTAGTTCATGTGTTATTGAACCCTAATCAATGATGAATAATGTGTTTTTTATTTATTTCTAATACAGGTGCGTATGCGTGGAACAGAATTGGGTGGGATTCAGGAATGGTTCTTACGAAAAGTACAACAATACATATTACCCCTTTCTTTGTCCTTTTTTAACCAAACAATACAGCAGTAGCTGAGTGCTAGACCCCTATCTACTTGGTGAATTTCCATAGATAATCAGGAGAGCAAGGAGTAACGAACAGGGATTAGCGAGGGTGATATACTCATGGTGTCCTGCACATGGTAGTAGGGAAATCAATCTAGGGCTAGCTGATGATTCTCTGGGTTGTTGAGGAGTATAGTATAGAAGGTGCTCATGTACAACTGTGAGAAAAGTAATCATTGGCTTTCGCTTTCACTGCTGGTAGTTAGAATGGTAGCAGGCCGTATTTCTGTAAGGAGGTTCACCCGCTGCACCGTGTTATTTTATTTAACCGAATCAGGTGTCATCAACCGTAAACTTGTATAAATTTCACGGCTCGGCCCCTCCAAGTCAGGTTGTACCTTGGTAACTCTATTTTTATTTATTGGTCGAACTGCAATTTTCTTAATTAGAGGTAGCCTGTTGCTCCCAATTTTAGTTTTTTTTTCCTTCTCCGGCATACTTATATAGTAAGTTTTGATCATTTCCACGGTAATCTTATCGCAAGCATCCTGACGATTTCATAAACACTTTTCAGTGAGTGTGGCGCCAAAAAAAAAATTTAACAGCCACACGAGCATACCACTTTGAAATCGTATAAACCGATAGCTGTGTGAGTTATTTATACATTCGACTGGTTCTTGACGCTAACAATTTTTTATTTTTTTTTTATTACCCGTCCATTTCATCAAATCATTTTTCAAGGATACCACGTTACGAACAAGCTCTCTCTTTGTCGTACCCTGGTTCGTTCACCATGGCTTCGTATCCGCTGGCAAGTGCTTCGGCTGTGAATATTCCACAACCGGCGTTGCTACCAAAGAAGAAGCATAACTTCTTCGTCCGAACATTGCTTAAACACTATAGGTATGTGGTAGAAAAATTGATATTTAGCGATGGTCAAGAAGCGCCCGCGAACCGGTTGTGTAGACGCGAGGGCGAAGGGTGCGTGCATAACTCTGTCATTGAATCAGCCTTTTATTTTTCTATGAACTAAGGGGAGAAGCATACCATGCCTTTTCCCCCCTTTTGCTCCCAACCATTCCCCCTTTTTTTCACCTCCTTGCCCAGTCCAGTGAATACCTCCGACGAGGGGGGAGGATGAAAAAGGGGGGGGAGAAGGCCGCTGGTCAAAAGTTCATTCACTGGTGTTTGGTTGCCTTTCACTTGGGTGGTTTACTGCAGCAACCCATGGTTCAGTTATTCAGAACTGCGAATAGACGGAGGGTACATATTCATCATTACGGATCGCCGTGTACTTTTTTATACTATGACCACCGGTACCGTTTATTAGACCCTGGTGTTCATTTACGCGACCATCGCATTTGTTAAATTAAATTACGTCGGGACGGTAATATGCATTAACGCCGTTTTGACTATACTCCGTTGGAGATAATTTGCATATCGGTAAAACCGGATAGCTTCTGCCTGTGAATACCCGGCATGGATGGATGGGTTTTATTTTTACCAAATGCGCTTACTAACAGTCATGTCTGGTATCTGTGGAGCGATCTTGTATGGGATGGAATGTTTACGATACCTTGCCACACTTTTAACCCCTCGCCAATCACAGTGACGCAGAGTATGTGCGTACCCCTGAGCAAATCCAACGCGATGCCTATATTTTCGGCCGTCCATTCAATAGATGGTATATTGTTCCCATGTGCATCTTGACTCAGTTTTGCTGTGGGTCCATGTATTCATGGAGTATTTACAACCGACCCGTCGACCAATTGATCTTTGGGGACCCCCTCCGGAACATGGCCCCTACTACGTTTTATATTACCGTCGGTGCCTTTGGTATTACCTCTGCCATTCTGGGTCCCTGGCTGGAACGGAATTCGCCTAGAAAAAGCCTTATGATCGGAACCACGCTATTTTATTTGGGAAATCTCATCACCGCCCTTGGACTACACGTGCGTCAAATCGCCCTGGTGTACCTGGGGTACGGCCTGATTGGGGGCGCAGGGACGGGTGCCAGTTATGTAGTGACAGTATCGATTATGACCAAATGGTTCCCCGATTCTCGCGGGTTTGCTTCGGGATTGGCGGTGTGCGGTTTCGGAGCGGGGGCCATTGCTTTTTCCAAGATTCCTCTACTGTTCATGAACCGTATTGGTCTACCCACTACATTCTCCTTGATGGGTACGGTTTACTTTGTGGTGATGATGTTGTGTTCACAGGTATTACGCATGCCACCCCCAGGCCACAATGTAAACGGCCTGATCATCGATGGGGGACACCGTAACAAAGCTGGTCATACGCACCTAGCCACCACCGACGGAACGATCGAATACGGCGAAAGGGAAGGATCCGAAACCGCCGACGACCGTCCTTCCATTCGGATTTCATTGATTCAAGCGTTAACCTCGCGTGATTTCTGGCTTCTGTACTTTGTATTTATGGCCAACCAGCTCTTTGGGCTGGTGGTGATTTCCCGTTTGTCCAATATGACGCAGACCTTGTTCAATAATTCACCAGACAGTGCAGCCACTATTGTGTCCATTGATGGTGGATTCAACCTCTTTGGTCGCCTTTTCTTTGCCACGATATCGGATTTGGTAGGACGCAAGATTACCTTTGGCATAATGTTGGGTGGACAAACTCTGTTCTTGGGCTTTTTCCCGATGACAGTGCAGCACAAGGTGTATTGGGGCTATCTGATGATTAGTTGGGTGGGAACCTCGTGTTACGGAGGAGGGTTTTCGGTCATTCCCGCCTTCTTATCAGATATGTTCGGGCCTAACAACATTACCGCCTGTCATGGGCTAATCTTAACTGCCTGGTCCATCGCGGCCATCGGAGGTGGTCTGTTGTTTACCAGTTTGTTTAACAGCTACGTGGTGAAATATGGCATCGATCATTACCTACCATATGTGGTCAACATTTGGTGGATTTTCGGGGTGGCCGGGTTTGGTTTTCTACTAATATTTTTCATACGTTCGCTTATTCGTGATCGCCTCTTCCCGGCTGTGCCTGGTCAACTCTTCCGGGTACGAATTTTTGGTCGTATGATTAGATTGGTACGTAGTGACCGTCTGCGGTTGGAAATACTCAGTCCCGAACAAGAAAACAATGAGTGGGAAGAATACCTGATGCTCTGCATCATCAAACTTCGTTTGGTGAAAAACGATACCCTCACCCAAGCGGCTTTTTAAACTGCATTAGGTACAGTTTATCAGCCAGACTTTGAAAAATAACAAGGACCCTTGGTTTCGAACCGGCATTTATTTTATCCTACGCTTTAGTAGTATCTTTTTTTTTTTTAAAATTTATTTCGTACATACATTTCTTGGCGATGAAAAAAAAAAGAATTCCGAATCGTTCTTGTTATATTGAATTTTATATCACATGGAAGGGAGACACTCTGTTTCTTGTGAATTTAGCACCCATTACGAACTATTTATGTCGGTAAGGCATCTAATTCTGGACATGTTTTTTTTTCCAACTCTTTCTTTGCATTAGTTCATCCTGTTATTTTGGACATTGTCCAACGGTTCCAACTCCAATTTATAGTCTCTCTTATATATTTGCTTCTTAGTAAATGATTTTCACCAGCCCTCACATTATTGGTAATGGAATCACTGCGGGGAAAAGGGCAGATAGTGTAACCAAGAATTCTATATTTTTTTTCAATAGATTTACATTATAGGTTTGGTTGATTCAATTACCGCATAGATTGGAATGAAACCCATCATACCTCCACTGTAGTATATACCATGGGTGCTGAAAGAAATCAAAGCTCCCCCCCCTTGAATCTTTGTAATGCCGCAAGACCTGTTTAAACCTTCATAGACAACGTGCTATGTAAATAAATAAAAAAATCGAGGGGGAAGTGGTACAAGAGTGACTTCTGGAGAGTAATATTTGTAATATTGTGCAGATGACTTTGTCCTCACTAATGCAGTTGACTGACACATTGCGAATGGGCCGTTGGATTGGTTGTAGGTGAAGCCTGGTTCTGCGTGAGGTAGATGGGAAAAATTTTCTGACCTATCATGGAATATGTCTATAAATGGAACAGAGACAGAGGGAATGGTTTCTCGCTGACAGTGTGCGTTGGCGAACTCATTACCTATGCGCTGTTCTTCACTTGCACTATTTCGCCCCTGACCTCTAATGTAGGAATGGTGTCCACTATAAAAAATTTATTAAATATGCTTGGAACCAACACTATCCAAAATCTTACTTGTTAATAAAAAAAAATGAGGGTACAGAGTTTGCCTGTCGAATTGAATGGGAAGATTCCATCCTCGTTTTTTTTTTGCAGTTCCATCCCATCCGGACTTGAAAAAAATATATCCACAATCCCATTCTATCCAAAGCCCTGCTCACTCACTTTAATTTGAGTTTAGCGTTATTTCATTTCATTTTATAGCTGAATACCTTTAACTTGTTTCATTTAATCTTGTTATCAACCTCACTTGTTTAGTATTGCGTTGAGATAGTAGAGTAGCAGCTACACGCTTTGTGTCCTTTTCTTCGCTTATATCGCCCCCCGCACTATCTTCAGCCCGTTTTGCTTATAATTTAGAGGCTGGCCGCCCTCTCCTCCATATTCCCCACAACATAGTGGCCTCATCACACCTCCATTTGTTTACTCTACCATCAATTTCCTCCCACTTTCATAAGGGTTTGTTTTACCCACTTCACACTATTCGCCTACCATGACGGCGGTCCTGGAGGTCCGTATTGCCCTCCACGATTTTACAGCCGACCACGAAGACGAAATATCTTTTAATTCCGGTGAGCGTATACTGGTTCTGGAACGGGATGAGGTATACAACGATGGCTGGTGGCAGGGTCAAAATGCACGAGGTGAAATTGGGCTGTTCCCCGTCAATTTTACGGAGGTCCAGTCCGTAGACTCGCCCTCGCAGACTTCCACCCCCGCCAGTCGAGTTTCTGTCATGCCGGGGCTTAAACCATACACCGATCTAATCAATAACCTCGAAGTTAGCTTTCGCAATTCCGAATACATGGACGATCCCACCACCGCTTACCTTGCCGCCGACAGTATCGACTCTTTGCAACGTCCTCCTGACCAACGTTCCCGTTTGAGTAGTGGTGGGTCTCACTTGGCCCTGTCAGCCACAGACCTCGGTGCGTTAACGGAGAAGCTGGAGTTGCCTGTGGGAGCGACGGCAACCTCCCATAGTAACGGAACCGGGTTGGTCTCTCCGCTATCCTATCAGGAGGAGATCGAAACTGCTCTTCCCGACAACTGGGCCGATACCCCACTGACAGGTCGTCCTGACACGTGGTCTATTGAACAGGTAGCGGCGTGGCTGCACCAGCGAGGTTTTGGGGCCTTTGCACCGTTGTTTGTTGAAAACGAAATCTCGGGTGATGTATTACTCGACCTTAATCTCACAACACTCAAAGAACTTCAAGTCACGACGTTTGGGAAACGTTACCACCTAATGAATGCCATAACCGAGCTGAAAGAGAAAAACAACCAGATCGAGACCGACGCCGCTTCATCCTCCAGGGTATTGGTGTCCCCTACATCCCAACCCTCTAACCCTCACACGAGTGATACGGTTCGTACCCCGCCGGGATTGGATACTACCCATCCGTCGGATTCTATCTATAGTCTACCGGCCCGTCCGGCCGCCCCTACCCCACCCACGAGTTCTTCCCTTTCCCCCAGTGTCGAGAGTTTACGTCTACCCCAACGCAGTCAATCTCGTCCGCCTTCCGCCGTGATCGTGTATCCAAGTACCCACCAACCATTCCCGGAACCGGCCGATCATTTGACGACTCCCGAACCACGTCTTTTGCGCCATGTGAACAGTTTCGGGGTCGAAGTACCATCCGGTTCGCCGAGGGGATCGGCTTCTTCACCTGTTACGGGAGACGAAGACCTCGCATCCGTCGACACATTGGGTAACCGTTTGGCTGACGTGAGGGTTGTCTCCTCAGTCGATCCTGAGGCAGCTGAATCCGCCGAAAAATGTGAGGCATCCAACACGGTTGGTGCATCCTCTTCCGCTCAGATCACTCGGGCTGCCTCTATTCGTCATATTAACGCCGCGTTGAAACGTCGCAACACGGCCACCAAAGCCGAAAGGGAGCGTCGTCAGTCCCCGGCTGAAGAAATGCCATTCACCGCCGACATGGCCTCGTCACCCGTCCCTCCGGTGGCTTCTCCAGTCCCGACTCCCAACGCCGAGCACTTGGAGCAAACCGTGGTATCGTCGGCCTCACCGGCCGTTAACGCCGTTCCAAACAGTTTTTCGTCCCCGGGTATCCCAGTGCATGTCCAAGAGGAACCCCCGACCCTGTTTACTAATCCGTCTCACTTGACCCCCCAGCGAGCTTCTCTTTCCGAAGAAAATTATAGTCCTCAGTCCACATCGGGGCCGTTATTCCGTAATCGCTCTACCCAGAAACCACTAGCAGCTTCGGCTTTGGCCGCGGAAGGCAGACGCAGCGCCAAGAGCGTTGATATCAGCCGACCATTGTTAGAAGAAGCTTCGATTCAGGGCAATACACCCACCGTCACCCGGGCACTACATTCCCCTGACCGAATTGAGTCTTACCCGCTTGCCCATACACGGTGGGAAACCACGAATACGGATGTTTCACAACGGAGAGAAGAACCCAATACCCACACGGGGTCGACCTTGAAGGCCCCTGATAGACCCCTCTTTGAGGCCGTAGTACCATCTCGACAACCTTTGGTAAGTCAAGACGCGGTGACTTTGGGTCCGCTATCTGCAGCACCTACTCCGGCGATGGAATCCGACCTAACCCCTAATATTGGTCGCTCGGTTACTTACCACCTGGAGCGCGACGACATCAAGAATCCAGACCACCAAGGATGTCTGAAAAAGCGGGCTGGAGGATACCCCCTATGGCAGTCCCGTTGGTTTGTCCTCAAGGGACCTAACCTGTACTACTTCAAATCACCTCGGGATACCATGTGTCGGGGTATCATTAATCTCCTGGGGTATCGGGTTATCCCTGATGAACACATCAAGGCCGGTAAGTACTGCTTCAAATGCATCCATGAATCCAAGCGCACCTACTATTTTCACGACGAGGATGCCCAATACATTCAGGACTGGATCAAAGTATTGCTCAAGGCTACAATTGGGGGCCACGTTCCTGTCACGTCGTCTAGTAACATGGCGACCGTGCCACTGCACGTAGCTCAAAGTATGCGTCCCCGGCCACCCGCATTGGACCACATGTATGCCGAGATGGGCGATGGTACCCTGGTGCCGTCCTCCACTCCTGGGAGCGAACGGCGTGCCAGTGAGAGCATTGCCAATTCCCACTATTTGTCCGGTGGTCCTTTGTCATCCAGTCCAACCGCCCAGAGTGACCGCGGCATGTCGGACGCCCAGTTTATCATGTGGATAAATCATGTACTTGCCTCAGGTCATTCCAACATGGTGGTAATCGACTTGTTTACGGAGTTGCGGGACGGACTTGTTCTATTGCTAATGTTGGGGATACTGGCTGACCAACGGATAGATACCGAACAATCTCCCCTGCTTCGCATACAGAATACCTTGGTGTTGTTAAAAGATTTAGGAGTGCCCTGTGAGTTGAGCCCGATTACACCGCAAAATATTCTGGAGGGAGATGTGGACCAGACGTTAACCTTGCTCACCTTGATTAGAAATCGTTTCCCCAATTCGGTTCCCTCCACGATATTCGACACGACGGTGGTGTAAATTACACTCATCCTACTCCTCACCCTATATCGAAAAGGTGATAGGGGGCATTGATAATATTATTTCAGTTGTTTGTGCTTTCGGCACCCCACAACCATCGTATTATCTTATTTTACAGGGCTGACGGTTCATTGCTGTTTCTCCGTAAATACCATTGTTTATGACACTGGGGAAATAAGCAATCTAGATGCTTCAGTGATCCAGACCATCGCGCTTCATTTTTTTAAGGGTAGTGCCACTACTCTGTTATAATTCGTGTAATTTTCGGTGGGTTCATTTGCATATCTTATTTTGAAAGTGGAGGAGAATGGTGCTATTTTACATCGTCTCTATTTATCTATGGCTAATGGTGACCGCCAGCGGTTAATATTTGGAACGGTTTTTTGAATGCTAGTTTTTTTTATTCTTAACGCATCGATGGACAACAAGAATAGCTCATCAGTAAGACAGGTATTGGTAGTTTAACTTTTTGTCCATTCTAATACAATGTTATATACTCATACACGAGTAATATTTCTTTTGTTGTATTTTTTTTCCATCTTATTATAATATTTAATTTTGTACAATCATTGATTTATCACCATTCAAAAAAAAAAAAAGAAAAGAAAGAATAAAGGACCAGAGTGAAATATATAGTATTTATGAAAACAGAAAGAAACAGAAGCCTAGTCAGTCATCGGTTTTTCGTATCACTTCTATGGAAAATGAGAGAAGTGGGGAAGAGGGTTGGTTTAAATGTTTTAATTTGGACCAAATCGATAAAGGTTATTATACTTGGCTAAAAACAAGGGGATGTCAACCTTCAAGTCCATGTAGAATTAACACTAGAGAAAAAGACAAACGATTTTAAACGTAGGGAAAGAAAACGAGTTGTATTAAGCGTATCGCCAACAGAAAGAACCCGAAAAGTGAAGCGAAAGGAAATGTGTTTGTATTTCAGTGGACTTTGGTCTAGAGTGTGTACCGGAAATTTGGGTATTTGGCTAGGTTGTCGGGGAGTTTGGCCATCATTTCCTCGGTGAGTGGGGGACGTGCTTCAATGTCGGTGGGCTCTGCGGAAGACCCGTCCGCTATCTTATCAGAGGATGGCACGGTGGCCATGATGCGGTCAATACGGGCGTTTTCCCGAGCGAGTAAAAATCGCAACAGCATGGAGCAAACCACGACCATCAAAAGAAATCCCATGTTAAGTAGGTGGCTACGTACGTACCGCGGTGCCTCGTCGACACGGTAGAATTGACCCGAGATAAACCCGCTAAAGTTACCAAAGGCGACGACCATCGCGGTGGCGGTGGCCGCTTTCGTGGAGCCAACTAGGTTATTGGTAAGCCAACCCAAGGTGCTAGGTAGCGAAGCGTTGTACATTGAAACCAAGGTGCAAATAATGACGTAGCGAGCAGTTCCACTGGTTAAGGTGGCCAGCAACATATAACCCACGGCTCCCACGAGCGAGGGTAATGCCACATGGAAGGCGCGCTCCCCGGTTCGGTTGGCATGCCATGTCCAGAGCACCGTCCACGTAGCGTTGATCACACTAGGCGGAATAGTCAGTAACTGGGCCTGCCAGGAGGTAAAATTCAAGTCCTTGATCACCGACGGTTGAAATAAACTCATCGCGTACAAGGGGTTCAAGAACCCGAGAAACATGAGCATATACATATAAGTTTTGTAATCGGTTACGGCGGCCCGAAATCCAGTCCATTCGAACTTGGTATCGGTCACATCGGTGTGGTCGTTGGCCAATCGACGAATGGCGTACTCTTGCTCCCGGGGGGTTAACCATTTGGCGCGGGTGGGAGAGTTGGGTATGTAAAACCAAGTAATGACCCCCAAAATTACCGAAGGGATTCCTTCCAGGATAAACATCCACTGCCAGGCCCGCAGGTTTCCGGCGTGATCCATATGCCCGATGGCGTAGGCCAAAAGACCACCAACGGTACTGGATAAGGCCGCCGAAACGTAAAAAAAGGCGATACGCACGCTGATTTCCTTGCGAGTGTACCAGTGAGTCAGATAGTATATTACACCAGGGAACAACCCGGCTTCTGCCACCCCAAAGAAGAAACGCAGGGCGAAAAACCCGGCGAAATTGGTCACCGCGGCGGTGCACATGGAGATGCCGCCCCACAGTACCCCGATCCGGCCGAGCCACACCGACGCACCGAACTTGCGCAGGGCCAAGTTGGAAGGAATTTCAAAGAGGATATAACCCACAAAGAAAATGGACAGTCCCCACTGGTACTGTGAGCTGGTGAGGTTCATATCCGCTTCCATTGTGAATAAACGGGCGTTACCAATGTTAATACGGTCCAGTGCGCAAAACAGGTACACCAAACCGAAAAAGGGAATTAGCCGCCAGTCTATTTTACGAATAAACCGTTGGTGTTCCGCATCGTTGAAGGGATAGTCACTGAACTCCGAGTCTGACCCATCCTGCTCGTCAATATCTTCGGCGGAGATAGGCCCCATGTTCACTGGTTTATTAGCCCCAAGTAAATCAGTAGCTGCATCAGCAGATACACTGGTGTTATTATATGGCATAGGCAAGTCGATGATTATTACTGGGAAAAACTGGAAGGATAAAAAAAAACAAGGCTGAAACACTGCAGGAAAGACGGTGGAAGAGGGGGAAGGGCCGAAAAAAAATAATAACGTGTGGTAGGAGTTTTACACTACCGCAGATATACACTTGAAAGTGTCAATAAAGAGCGGAGAGGTTGATAATATTGTGATCACTGGGACTATGTGAAGTGGGAATTAAATATAAAGAGGTGGGAGTGACGTAACGCTGGATTATACGTATAAATAAACAACAGCCACCAAAGTTGCGTAACTGGCAGGGCAAGTGTATCAATTAAATACACTAAAGTGACTCAGATAAGCACGAATTACAAAGGCTGGCGAGACTTGAAACCACTTTTAATAACGAAAATAGGTTAGGGAAGTAAGAAGGGTATTTATGTACAAACGCATACTCGAACTTTTCTAGTGTTGCTCACTCTTTGTTTATCGATTGGCATCAAAAGGATAACGCCATACTTCACTTCTTCCGGGGGCTTCTTGTGTAACACTGTGGAGAGAAAGAGAAAGGGTGTGTGTGTGTGTGTGTATATTGACATGTTCCCAAGCCTGTGTTGAAAAGTCATTTTCTTTTTTTTTTTTTACCAAGGATTATGAAGTGGCACCCGACTATAATGTATGGTTGGTCCGAGGATAGGTGAGAATGCCACTTATCCAATCAAAGGGCAGTAGTGTCGACGTCCCTTTGCCACATTGCTATTAAACGGCGGTGTGGTTTGTGGAAGATGATAAAAAATATAAATTATTGTTTGGTTAGACGAATCATGGTGATACCCCTGAGGCTCTCATCGGCTAAACGCTATCTAGGAACGCCGGATTGTGAAGGTATCTGCCAATCACTTTGGATAGTTCAAGGCACTTCATAGAGTTGAAACAACGGGAGATTCCATCTTTGGAAACATAAGAACAGGCCATATTCCATATCAGATGAGTCATGTCAAGGATAAGGCATTTTAGATAGGCAATCCGTTACTAAAATTGATCCTCTGTTTTATTTTTTCTGCAGCGCTCCAAGGGCCAGTCTTTGACAACGCCGATGGGAATCCCAAGCCTAGAGAATGGGATGGGTTAAGGACAAGACATGTTCAATTGGGAAGCTAGTCGTCTCATTATCACAGTCGATTAATGTTACACAGAGAGCTAGCAAAATGGCGTGGTGTTTCTTAACTCGCTCCCTTTGTAGTCGTTTTTCACTTCATTTCTTTCTGCGAAAACAGAGGCACTCTAACAGTGATGTATAGCCGTCACCGAATGGATCAACCGAAAAATTGAGGTGTAATGGCAGCCATTTTGATAATCAATACGCCATATATTTACAATGAAGGACTTTGTTGTGTGGGATACATTTATATCCGGTGATCAAACATCACGAAGAGATAAACCAGATAACGACAATATGTAAATTTTAAATGAAGGCAAAAGTGCAGTGCCCCCGTTTCATGTTTTCCATTTTTTTTCCGTCGTTAAAACAAGGACTGTATGTTTTCCGGAGGAGGCGGAGTCGCGTCTAATTCTTCTTCGTCGTCATCCTCCTCCATTGGCTGACCTGGTGGCGTGGAAGCACCAACCTTATCCGGCACTGGAGGATGATTTAAACCAGAAGGTATCTCAAACAACCTCGAACGAATATGCCGAGGATTTACGGAGGGTGGAAGGGTTCCTGCCGAATTAGACACATAAGAGGAACGGGTTACCGGCACGACGGGAGACTGAGTGTCCCTTGCCGCTGGTTGTAGGGTGTTTACCGGTGCATCGTCGGGTGTAGAGACCAATGCTTCGGTGGATGTCAAATCACTGGAATGGGGGAATAATAACGGAGGACGTGCTGCCCGGTGGGTGCGAAGGATAACTGTGGAAGGGGTAGGGTGTTCGGAAGCGGTGGTGGGTGGTGGCCCCCCGGTAGTAGGAAACGACGAACCTTGGACGAACCCATGGGTATCGGACAATTGGTTATGATTCCCTTCGCTGCCCAAAGGAGTGTGAAGCAAAAACCCGGAATTAGACCGCAACGGGTGTGTAGAAAGAGGGGTGCTACCATCGTCCCTGCTCGACACACTGGTCGAACTAACTAGAGATGGTGAACTTATCATATCCTTGGGTAACCGCCGGATTACCGGTGTAGGCGGTAAAGGTACTGCCCCCTGTGATGTGGAGGGCTCACCCGATCCAGCAGGGGAGTGACGAAGGGAATGGGGTATATTGGTCCCAAGGGATCCTTGGGTGGGTGGGGTAGAAGTACCAGCCGACAGAGACATGGTCTCCGTGAGCGTGGCCAAGACCAGGTCCACGCCCATATGGTCTGTGGATTGGAGAGAGAAAAGGACGGGTTTCCCGGGGACGTCAAAGTATGTCATGAGGGGTAGATTAAGCTGTTCCGCGAACCCCAAAAAGGCACGAAATTCTTTGAAATTAAAAGTTAATTCGACGTGCTGGCGTACTTCGTAGACATCGAAATCCTCCACGTCGACCTGGAACTGAGTTTGAAGAGACTGTTTGATGGCATCACGGGCACTGGTCCCTTCGGCAATAGCCGCGAAGCCACCCTCAGCGAAACTCTGAATGACAATGGATTCTGGGCTACAAATCATGGTAATTTCGTCCAGTTTAGTACTGAAATGGGACATCCATTCCCCCATAAGCTTGGGGGACACTAGCCATCGATTGGGACATTGATCTTTGGCGTATACCGCATAGAGGGCTTCACAGGGTTCGTAGAATATCCGGTAGTGTTTGGCCACACCGTGTTTACAACCCATACGAACTGATAGTCGACAGGGGGTCAGGGCGGGATCCTGTTCCGTAACTGTTCCTTCCAAAGTGAGTTTGCAAGTCTCGACGGCTTTTTCCCCATTCTGTTTGCTACGAAATACCGAGACTAGGGATTTGGTCAGAACCCGACAACGGGCGGCTTCCGGTGTCAACGAAGCAGCATCGGGAGTAAAGGTAAAGGACTCAAAGTATTGTCGGGAAAAGCAACACAGGACAAAGGCAGAACTGGAAGCGTTGACGGTGGAGAGGTGGAGTTTGGACCGCGTCGCTTCCAAGGTGACTTGTTCGCCGATCTTGGCGAGACACTGCATCAGTTTCCCCCAAGGGCGTAACGCAGAGGCCGGAAGTGTTGCCTCCATGACTTGTGTTGTGTTGTGATGGAGTGAAAAATGGGAGCGAATGCTGCGAACAAAAAAAAACCAGGTAGAAAAACGTAGAGTTACCACAATGGGAAAGTTGACAATTGAAAAATACGACGACAAAAATATATTATTTAGCAGCAATACTAATCAAATCTAAAGTTCGTTGATGACAATGAAAAGACAAGTGCGGGTGAGGATGACTTTATTAAGACAGAGGCACCATTCCCTGACACAGTAAAAAAAAAAGACAGAGCGTTGTGACCGCAGTAAATCACTTTGTTCACGCGGTAAAGGAATCCACCGCAGTAAGTGGGTCAGAGATTATCGGGAGGGCCGATGGCCCGTGTCACGGTTCCAACGCACTGATTTTGGAGCACAGGGTGACTCGTTATTGAGAACAACTTGCACTGTGTCCTCGCCAATCATCGAGACTAGACTACGGGCCATACCCGAGGTCGGGGGAATAACCCCATCGTCATCATACACGAGCCTTTGCTGCGGGTTTAACGGTTCACTCCCGACGGACTGGTGACTGTCATCAGCCCAGGTGTCATCCCCTTGGATACATTCCTGTGTCGAGTCTTGAACACGGTGAGGCGAGGTTATCCACGATGACTCCGGAATACCCCCGTCATCGTCCGAGCTGGACTCGTCCAAAGTACTGAGGTCGTATTTGCGCGTGAGTTCAGTCAATAACACAGTTTCGTCGGGGTCATCCTCAAGCAGAGCCTCGATTTCCCGGGTGAGACCCGACAGCCGTCGACCAGTTCGGGATGGGGTATTCGGATTAATAGATCGTTGTCCCTGGACATGGTCCTGAGGTTCACGAACGGCCACGGTGTACTGCATGGGTGTGGTAGCGTAACGCTGCATCAGAGAAGAGGCCACGGTGGGTGTTCCATAAAAGGCCGAATCTCGTTCGGTGGGAGTGACTAGCGAGGATGGATCATGGGTCTGGGGTTTTTCCCCAAGCCGTAGACCACCAGTGACCACTCGCGGGGTTTTTTCTTTAATAAAACGTCGAATGTCACTGGGGGTGGAAGATAGCGACAAATGATCTGCTAGTGTATCGTAAGCGGAAGTGTTCTCACTTTGTAACGCCAAAGAGAGGGACGGAGAAGCGGAGGGACCCACTTGAGTAGAATGTCCCTCTTGGTCTTGCTGCCGAACTGTCCGAGTGGGTGTATCTGTACCCAGAAAGTCCTTGGCATGAGACGAGGACTGCATAGGAGAGTAGTAACTGTTCACATGACCGGAACGTTGGGTCGCCGGAGTGCGAGATAAGACACTATCCAGACCGCGCACGGATGGAAAACCCGGGGACCGGACCGGAGTTTGTAAGGTCTTAAGGCGGTGTACTAGGCGACTGTGAACCGTACTGGGCGTCGATAGCGGACCTCCTATGGGTGAGTCCATCTGTCCTGATAGGTCTTGGTCCAACGGATATCGAAAATCTTGGTCCTCCCCATCGCCATGTTCCTCAATTGTCTCGTCGTTATCCCCAGAAGGACTGGGTCGGAAAAATATTTCAAAGAATTGCAACCAGGGACTGCAAATGTCCAACAGTTGTTTGGAAACCGTTTGTAGACGCTCTACTCGGGGAAGAAGGTGACTCTCGAGGTGCTTGTGAGTAAGTGCGAAATTGGCGTCAATTTCTTGTAATAAATAGGTGATATTTTGTTCCAACAGTTCCACCTGAGCGTGTGGATCCAAAGCATCCAGGGGAACGTTGGGGTTGAGGGGTAATGGGTGATGATGTTGCATGACGCGACGAGTAATGTAACAGCAGAATAGTTATTCCTATTCGTACGTTTACGTTTGGTTATTAATGCAGAAAAAGAGTGAGAATTTGGATATATCGCACAGGGAACGACCCCACGGTGATCTGGGATTTGCTAGAAAAGGTATAAAAAGAAGGCACCATTTGTCTACCTTGGGTATTGCGTTGCCTTGCAATGTACACTCTTACCAAAGCGATTTTTGGTTATAATTGTTGCTATTGTTGTTTATTTATTGCTGAAAAACAGATAAACAGCCATTTGGTATAATTCTGAAAATATTACTTTAAAAAAAAATCCCAAACCGAAATAAGCTGAAAACCGGCCCCATGTCTCGGGAAAAAAAACCCCCCCAGATTGTGAGATTTAGACGATAACGCCAGCGGCGGGGGCAGCAGTGACTCCCGTATTAGTGATGGTGGTACCAAAGGGCCACAAGGCAACTTTGGCCAATTTCCAGTTTTGTTTAGCGCAGGGCAGCCCTATAATGGTAACGGCGAAGATGAGCATGGCTACGATATGGATTATAAACAGGTGCCAGCCCAGAAGAATTAACCAGATAACGTTGCAAACCGTACGCAGGAAATCCGTGGTATTTAGATTCCAATGAATTTGTTTACCGAACGGCCAGAGTGCTACCACCGCCAGTTTAAAGCATTCGTAACCTATCGGGATACCGATAATGGTAATACAGAATAAGATTCCGCCCAGGGCGTAGTATAAAAAGTATATCCAGCCTCCCAACAACACCCAAATGATGTTACCAAAGAATCCGCAGGCACCCGTCATTATGACCGATTACACACAAGAGAATAACGTATACAAACGAAAATACGGTGTAGGAGGTATGTATAAAGCAGCGATTACAAATTCACAACTAATCACAAGTGTAGCAACAAAAAAAAATGAAGCTCGCACCAGCTAAAACAGTAGGGAATTTCAAAAGTATTTATAAGCCCCGCTAGATGGTTACCCTGGACATCTGACATCATTCTATGCGATGGTCTCACAACGTCTCCCACAGATTAGCGAATAGTATAATCCCCTGTGGCTTGGCGGGAAAGGAAATGAGATGACAGCTATATTTAGGAAGCCGCCATACAGTACATGTGTTAGACACTGTTGGGTGTGACCAGCCCGAGTGCCCGTTGATATACTATCCTCACCTTTTTTTTTTAGCGGTCAGAAGTTTCAAACGTCATAGAGGACAGTGTGTCACCTCTGGTTTTAAATGGACTTGACGAGAGAACTCGCTCAAACTCAACCAGCTACACTATGGTTGTTCTCTTCTCGGATAATTGGGTAAAACATTGGCCATGACGGTGATTGCGTTTGGCAATAAGGTGCCAAGCCTCCGCGACTCGGACATTTCGCCTCACGCCTACTCGACAAGAATTGGTCAAGGGTAAGCGTGGTATCCATTCCTCGTCATTTCTCGATGACGCAGTTTTTCCCACAGCAATCACAATGAGTTCTCATGTACAGATATATACATGAAACCAGAAGGGTGAGAAATATCTGCATGATCATGTTGTACTCAGAAATATCGCCTACCCATTTGGGTCATATTCTCACGAACAACTTGCCTCTCATTCGTTTTAATATTCTACTCATCCAAGCCCAACATAAATTAAAACAACAAAATAGAATAAAATAAAACTTTGACTTTCACCTCCATCGTCAAGCTCAATCACTCTCCTCCCTCACCATCCCCAGTAGGCCAGGGGCATGAGGAGAACGCCCATCCTAACTCTCACTGTCACTACAAGCAACCAGTGTTCCATAAGAGCAATAAAGTGGGGAATGCACTTTACACGAACAACATTATAAACCGTTGTAATAGAATAAGAGTGGAAGGTTACATAGCCATACTGCGTCTTAAAAAAATTGTAAAAATTGGTCTCAAATGTGCACACCACCACCAACGATGCCAACTCCCTATCAACTATATTAATGTGGGAAAAGAAGAAACAAATGGGTTATACTACGGTTTGCCTTCCGGAGTACCCGGAGCGACAGTCTCTTGGTTTTCGGTGACCATTTCAGTGCCTTCGGGGGACTTGTTAGCAATATCCGGAACATCGGCGGTCCACAGAGTGAGATTATCACGTAACAATTGCATAATCAGCGTGGAATCTTTGTAGTAATCTTCACT
>JAOPJG010000627.1:0-19667 GCA_027478255.1 Dispira simplex | reverse complement strand
CCATTGGTCAGCCTATATCATGTCATATGACCTAGGAGGCGAATTCCCCCCTGAACCTTACAACAGTACAACAGTAGTGTATTCCTTCCCTTTTTTCTTCTCTGTGAAAATAAGAAAAAGGAAATGGGCAGCTTTTTTTCTTCCGTCTAAATCACGTGGATTTTCCTGGAATTTTATTTCATCCATAACGCTAGAGTTGAAAACAAACTACCCATATTGTTATTTCCTTCTCACTTTAAACATCAGAGTTGTGTAATACTTCAGTTACAAGGATGGTTCCCAGTAATTTATTCGGTGACGTGGTAAATTTTGGCAGTAGCTCCTGCTGGTTGATGTCTCTTTGGAAACCCCTGCCCTTCATTTTCTTCTTTATCCTTGCATCTCCCTGTTTCCAACCTTTGAGATTTTCCTTTTGCGGTTGTTCTGATATTCTCAATGTTTTCCGCCTCCGTCAGTAATTTACATCACATGATTTCCTTCGCTACTCACGCCCTCAGTCTGGTATATTATATCTCACTCCTTTCTTCACTCTGGTGAAAAATCGTTTATTGTTTATCTATGTTTAAATGTCTAACAACACTCTCCCAGTTTATTACAATTAGTTTACAGTTTACCCTAAGTTTAGTTTATTAAAGGCTATCTTTACTCACAAAGAATAACAATAATCGTAATCGAATTTCCTGCTGCCCAGTGCAGTGACCACACATCAGTTCGCCCACTTGGAGACATTACTGTCCTCAAGTGAAACCAAATAGTCTAGGTTTTTACGTCAATATTCTACACCACAGTTGTTCCTGATAACTCTGGTGATATTTTTTCAACACTATCAATTTGAAGCAAAGGTTCACCAATTGAAATTTAACCAATAGAATTTCAAAAGGGATCCAGCATTTAGCGCTGGTGAATTTTTTCGTCCAGAGTTGTAAAAAATATGATAATTTTTACAACGTAGGGACAGGCCCCAGGGGGGGGGTCTTTGTTCACGGTTATATTCTTTGGGCGGTTACTGGCTGGAAGTCTACTGAGTCCGAGCTCTTCCTAAACATGAACTAGGATACTTTGTAAAACTTTAAATACACATAGACATGAGGATGAATATAAAAACTCCACCCGCAAGGTACTACCCAGGAAAAAATAAATGCTACTCACGGCACCTTATGAACAGGGTTAGTCTGGGAGGGGAGAGGCTACAGAGAGTAGAAAGCAGGAAATACAACAATAATAAAACTACAAAAAATCTTTGAGCAGGGTTTATCGTGTTACCCTAAAACATATATAAAGTATTGCGAAGAATAAATAAAGTTGATAAAAGACAAACGCACCAGCCGTATTTAAGATTTCGACCAACTTAATTGGCCAAATGTTCCAAAATTTCTTCCACGTGTTTGACATCGTCCACAAAATACTTGGCTTCGGTTTGCTTACGACCAACAGTGCTGGTGATGGCATGGTCGTCATTGGAAAGCAGGGAGAACACCACCTCGTCCCCTTTTCCGTCGCCGATGCACAAGGTAAAGTCAATATCGTTTTTACCCCCGTTGGCGTTTTTAATGTCTTGTAATATCGCCCGTACGGGGGTGGACTTGTCAATGGAAGAAGGTCGCAGCTCGAGGGTTTTGTTCCCCTGGACAATAGAAAGGGCCAAATGACTCAGGGACTTCTCCAGATTGACTTTGAGCTCATTGGCCTGCCAATTCCCAAACTCGGGATCAGTGTTGCGATAGTGCCACGTTAGAATAATTTCCTTGTCCTCGATGGAAGAGCCTGGGGTGCGTTCGTGGTAATGTTGGAACAAAGGTCGGATGGTTTCCCGCCACGTGGGATCGACGTGGTCCACCAGGCAGTACCAATTGTCGGAGTCGGGCTTCGCCGAATTCGGTTCGCCGTTTTTAGTGGTAAGCGTTGGGTCTACATCTGTTAGGCCGGGCGGATGCTTATAGAAACACCCGTGTTCCGCGGAAAGTCCTACGCCGGTATGGCCAAACCACTTATCCAAAAGATGACGGCTGCGGCCAGAGAGAATGTAGACATAGGTATCGGGAGCCTGAGTCAATTTGCTTAGCAAGTCCAAAATATGGGTGCTGGGCTTGGCAAACTCAGGCAAGCGGTGCATCTGGGTAAGGGTTCCGTCATAATCCAACAGGATGAGTTTCTTGCCGCGGGCCGCACGGTAGGCACCGGTGACGATCTCCGGGGTCAGAGCTGGGAGAGACATGACTGTGTTGAGTTCCTCACTGACCCGCATCAGTTCATGCACAAATGACATACCCCAATAGGCCGCCGTGTATTTGGTCACGTAGCGGTAGAGCTTCTCATGGTTCTGTTTGCGTTGGTCGGCAGGCATAATCACGGCGCGGTGAATAGCCGAAGTCAGGTCGTCAGTGTTCCAGGGATTCACGATGATGGACCCATTGAGGGACTGGGCGGCACCGGCAAATTCACTAAGGATAAGGACTCCGTGACGCTTTTCCTGGCACGAGATGTATTCATAAGACACCAAGTTCATACCGTCCCGGGTGGAGGACACTAGACAGGCGTCGGAAATGGAGTAGAGGGACACCAGCTCGTCAAAGGTTACCGATTTGTGTAGGAAATGGATGGGAGTGTACTCGGCCGTACCGAAACGACCGTTAATTCGCCCAACTAGTTGGTACACGTTCGAAATGAGGTTTTGGTACTCCTCCACGTCTGAGCGCGAAGGTACCGCCACCTGGACCAGGACCACTTTACCCTGATACTCCGGGTAACGTTCCAAGAACAATTCTAGAGCGTGTATCTTTTGGGGTACCCCTTTGATATAGTCTAGTCGATCGACACCTACAATGACGGTCATGCCCCGGAATCTAGATTCCAAATCGGCGATACGCTTTATCACGTCGGGTTTAGTCAGTCCTTCGGTGAATTTGGAGGGATCAATTCCGATAGGAAAAGTACCGACGTGCACCATACGACCTTCAAACTCGACCCCATTGGGCATAGTTGACAGTCCCAAGATACGGGTGCACGAGGATAAAAAGTGACGGGCGTAATCGTAGGTGTGGAAACCCAACAGGTCCGAGCTCAATACACCCAGCAGGATCTCCTTACGAACGGGCAGAATGCGGTAAATTTCGCTGCTGGGAAACGGAGTGTGTAAGAACCATCCGATTTTCACGTTCTTCTTTTCGGGGCCCATCCGCTCCCGGAGCATTTTCGGAAGAAGCATAAGGTGATAATCCTGAATCCACACTAGATCCCCGTCTCGGATAATGTCGCACAAAACGTCGGCAAAGAGACTGTTGGCCTTTTGGTAGGCCTGCCACACCTCTTCGTCAAAGGAAATCTCACCAGGGTGGTAGTGGAATAGTGGCCACAAAATGCTGTTGGAAAATCCATTGTAGTGCATTTCAGCCAAGTCGTTGCTAAGGAAAACCGGCATGCAGTTGCGTTCCTGCAGTTGAGAGCGGATGGTACGGCGGTCGTCCTCAGGAAAGTCCACCCCTATATAAACCATCATCCAGGATATACAAAAAGTGCATATAAAGGAAGCATTGGTGTTAGTACAATTGATGCATCTTTAGTACATTATTAGGTATATACCCCCTACAGCGATCAATATCCGTCGTTCGAACGGTTTACATCGTGAATAATCTAACTAGGGTCATATGTGGTGGGTAAGGGTAAGCCACTTTTGCTTGAGAACCGATACCCTCTGCTGCACCTCTTATTCCCACACGTGCCCACCGACAGCAGGCCATGTAGTTTCAGACTACTTTTCTACTCAAACCCCAGGCACGCCAATGGTCTTGTTATAAGGGCATGCCGTTTCACACGCAGGAATATTATTGGTGGACGGGAACTTACCGGGCCACCCAATCCACGTAAAGGTCATTTGTTTAGCCAAACCATCCAAGGCGGAGACCAGGCCTCCAGAGCTCATAGAAAAGGACCATTCCGAGCCTGACTTTTTTATCGTGACCGGTAATCGGTTGGACACGATTATTAACCGTGATTCAGCACTCGGGGGAGACATGGTAAAGAAAGAATGTACAGAGAAATAAAGTAGAAAAAGGACAATGAGACAAACCACAAGTCACAGATAACGTAGCAAAATGAATAAATGGAATGAGAATCGAAGCCAAAGGGAATAGATTGACCGCTGTTGGTCGAGTGAGAGAAAAGGAGTAGACAAAGAAGAGGGGAAAACGTAACGAACAAAGAACAGGGTATAGAAGGAGGAGAAAAGTGAAACTTATAAAGGGCTGGAGGTCAGCCAGGGAAGCGGGAACTTCGTTTTGCCATCGATAAGGTTTGGGTCCGATGACGTATTATGTCATTCTACCATATACGTAAAGGTACCATATCGGCTTTATTTTCACCTTTTCAGCGGATGTGATGTATTCAGCCAGTGCTTCTGTTTAGAAAAAATGGATATATCGGATGAAGAAATCATTTTTGATCGGGTTGCACAAGACAAGTCTTCTGCACAGAACGGAGAGAGTGAAACCCTTTTGGAAGGGTGCAAGTCAAACCCCCTCTCTCATATGCTCACCTACACTTCCGATTCCATTCTAGTTTATAATTTTTTTATTGTCTCATGGCTTCTTTGTGAATATCTTTAAAAATGATGTTCCTTCCACAGTCCCTTGACACCACGTTCATTATTCGCCTCCCATCCGCCTTTCTTTGTCACTGGTGAAATATTATCCCGCCCTTTCTTGACGGGGGACGCCTGGGATGTATTCACCAGACCGAACACTCAAGGAGGATTTCCCAGGGCTTAAAATGGCTTCGCTGCAGTATAACTGGAGCCACCTTTTGGAAACCTCCCTGTTTAACCTCCACAACGGTTGGTTGCAATTCTCTTTCCTTCATCCATAGAGTCTGTCGTAAAGCAGAGAAAGAGGGAAGAAACCACCGGCATAGCTTGTGTTACCCTCCCAAAAAGGAAACCCAGCCATTTGTGTTCCCTAAACCCTCACACTTCCGCCATCGATAACAATGATGCCACTGTTCTCATTGGGTCACTGCGGAGTCGGATAAACGTCGGAGTTTAGTATTACTATTATTAGAGTTAAAGAGATTAGTTGGGGAAGGCAGCAAGGCGTGGACATTTCGTTTTTTTCGGAGGTCGTCGGGTTGGGGATGAAAGCCACCTTGCCATTTAGATACAGTACTCTCTCTCTCTCCGCAATTGGTAAACAGTGCAAAAACAATACATTAATCAAAATTGTTGGTCCTATACACGCGGCATTTATTGTTTAGCTATTCCACGTACATGGAAAAAATGGTTCCCATTCCTCGCAACTGCCACCACCAATACTAAGTGATATAATTACCCTAACCGATGCCCCCGGCCCCAAGGATGGGCACTAGGAGCCGTAGGTTGCTGTACAGGTTGCCCACCCTGACCACGGATGCGATTGGAAGTGGGTGTTGCCACGCCGCCCACCATACGACGTAACCACGCGGGTGTAGTGAGAAGAGGAGCCTGATTTCCCTGCGCAGACTCCACAGTAAGGTAGTGAAACAAGTGACCAGTGATGACACCCACTAGTGACAACAACGAAAGCGACCCCGATGATACAAATTCCATCGCCAACAATGCCCAAGGCAAGTAGACCCCCTGGAATTGAATCCCGAAAAAGAACTGGAGCGGGTAACGCGGATATAACCGAGACCACAGATACAACGTGGCAATAAACACACCGCTAAATAGAAACGGGTAACCCGGTTGGAGCACGGCAAACAAAAGCACACTGGCCGCGGCAAACATGTAAAAGAAAACTAAATCCGCCCGTCGGTTATTGAACACGTCGTTCTCCATCATCCCCGAGAACCGGGCCAGCAAGTACATATCGAACACAAAACTCATGGAGATTGGCTGCGTTATAATTCCGGATATTAGCCGCCAATACTGATTAAAGTGCACAATGGCCCTCCAGTCGAATGCGGCCAAACTGATTTGACAGATTAATGTTAGCAACAAGGTCGAGCTGACACACATGGTTAGCAACGTCCGGGTGACCGTGGGTACCCGGTTGTACCAGGTTTTCAATTGCTCCAAAGGGCTGTCATCCATGTCGAATATTTCACTTCTGATGTGGGTTCGGTAGCGTTGAGTCGTTGGAATGGGAATCTGTCGGTTACAATTCGTGCACTAGAAAAACGGCTTGAGGAAAGAAAAACCAAGGTGAAGTACTACAGATGAAAAGCGACGAGTTGCTCATAACAGCCAATGGTGTAATAAAAAGGCAAGTAATCGCATGGCTCAACACGAGCGAATAATAAGCAGAGTTACGTCGTTCACACTCAATCCGTTTGACTGATTTTTTTTCGACCATGTAAGGATAAATCCGCCAAAGTTGAATGGGTTGCTCAGAAAACATTATTGGTTAGATTAGTAGCTGGTACATTTTTTTCTCCAAATCGCTATATACATGAAAATAGAGTACCCTACGATATTCCCTGCCTTCCCCCTTGCTACTCACTGATTGGTAATGGAGGGAAATACACAAATACACACAAAAAAAACACCTAATGGAACAGGAGTGGAAGATTACATTTCCCGATAAGGACGACCAGCTACCTCAAGATGAAGCTGGGTCAATGACAGAATGTGAGTTGGGGATTACATCTTCCAATGAGGACGACCAGCTCCCTCAAGGTGAAGCTGATTTGATGGCCACAAGTCAGGATATCCCAGATGATGGTGTAACCACCCTACAAAGCCCCCCTTTGTCTTGTGCTCCCAACATGGAGCCAATGGACGAATTTATCTCCATGAAAATTGTTTTCATTTTTGATGCTGAAGTGCACTATGATTTTTGTTATGATTTTATTGTCATTCTGGTGTTATATAAGGAGACTGGGTCAGGGAAACTCGAATCCCTCGTGAATAAAAAACATGCTTGTTTATTTTAAAGTTTATCTACTTACTCGTAGCTCTCTATAGTCTTAGTTGAGTGACATCTTGCACCAGTGATCAGACTCCTATTACACTAACAGTTCCCCTTGCAGAATCACCTGAACAGTATGACCCTACCCTCGGAACTGAGTCATCCTGATGCCCTACTTACTACACCTCCTCAGGAGGTGAGATCATAGGACAACCGCTTGCGAAGAGTGGCGATAACTACTTCAGAAAAATATTAAAAGAAAGCCCAAAGGCATTTATTACGACACACAGAAGGGGGTCCACCAACCACAGACTCCATACGCTTACATGCAAATCACTCCAGGGTACATCATATATAGAACTGATAATCTCTGGAGCAACCTGACTTACTGTGTGTTGATGTGGTGTGAACCCCCGATAACCAACAAAAAGGAATTAACGATGGGTTACAATCTTCATCCAGGATTAAATATATAACATGTTAATATTTGGCTGTTGTCCGTCTCTATACATAGCCTATGTCACGTGAGTGGCTATCACTTACGTCACCCACTGGTATATAGCTCGCACACTGAGTGCTCACTCTTAGATTCAGGTTCTTCCCAATTTAGTTTATTCTATAGTACCTACATAGTGTTTATATGTCTTATGACATTAGTATTAGTTAAATCCAATGTTTATTAAAGGCTATTAGTTTACCCAATTCCCAACATAACACAAAACAGCAAGAAGAGTGTTAGAAATTGAAATCACAATGGGTTAAATGCTCAGAGTTCAGAAAAAAAAAACAATAAAGTCACTTGCCTTCTACAGAATCGAAATCAGAATTTATATAAATGTAAAAAATTAAACAAAAGAGAAATGTATACCGAAAACTGTATGCTTAGTATACGAAGGACACCAAACCCACTTAAACACCGGCATCATTTAACTGGGTTTAAATACCAACATAAATTCATCAGAAATACTGATGTCAGAAAAACATAATCTGAAGCTAATCCAATCAAGCACCATGAAACAATAGTTGGTTTCACCGATGGAAGCCTGATTATTACTGACAGCACCTTTTAATCGGCCTCTCAAACTAACAATATGGGTGATTATATTTCGACTATGTAGAGCAAAATCCGCCAGTGCTGAATGGATCTCTCACAAAACACTATTGGTTAAATTTTACCTGGTACGTTTTTGCTCCAAATCTCTATATAGGCCGAAGAAATTCACCCATATGGGTAATTTTTTTTCAACTATATAGAGATTTGGAGCAAAAATGTACTAGTTACAAAATTTAACCAATAGGGTTTAGTGAGAGACCCACTCAATGCTGGCGGATTTTTCTCTACATAGTCGAAAAAAAACAACCCATATGGAGAGTGCTAGGGCTGCTGTTGAAGGTCATTAGGGATAAAATTGTCAAGCACTTGGACCGTGGCACTGCTGGTTAAAGAAGATGTCTAGGGCTCTGCCACAGTAGCGTGACTGTACTTGCTTTCCTTTATCCAGGAAACGAAGGATTGGTAAGGGATAGTATATCCATCTACAGTATACCAATCGCAGAAGCCAACATTTGTGGGTGACCTCTTCTGTTAACAAGCATCGTCATTGGCGTGAAGCCTTTCGGATAATATGGGTAGTGTTTTTTCAACTATATAGGGATAAATCCACTGGAGTTGGATGGGTCTCTCACAAATTCCTATTGGTTAAATTGAAATCGCCACACCTTTGCCCCAAATCGCTATATAGGCGAAAAATCCGCCGAAGTTGAATGGGTCTCTCACAAAATCCTATTGGTTATGTGGTAGTTGGTACATTTTTTTGCTCCGAATCTCTATATAATCGAAAAAAAATCGCCCATATAGAGTTTTGGAGCAAAAAAATGTACCATTAAAATATAACCAATAGGATTTCGTGAGAGACCCATCCAACTCCAGTGGATTTATCCCTATATAGTTGAAAAAACACTACCCATATTCTTGCCAAAAAAAAAACTTCCTTTCCCCTCTATTAACGTAATATATGGATGGTTTTTTTTCGACTAGATAGAGATTTGGAGCGAAAAATGTACCAAAGACAACATGACCAATAGGATTTTATGAGAGACCCATTCAACTTCGGTGGATTTATCCCTATATAGTCAAAAAAAAATCACCCATATTTTAACGAAACTGATTCAAGAGGACCCACACAGTATGTGACAACAATGGTACTCGTTGTAAATAAAATCTAGTTCTTATGCTAATCTTTCATTACTTTCCGAATGAATGATAGTAAAAAATAGGTTTGTCACAATATCTGGTAATTATAGAGCCATTGCTCCCAACAAGAGTAAGAAAAACGGGGAATACAGTTGAAATGATGGGCCCATAACCGATTTAAAATTGGCAACCTAATACACCGATCGGAGATGCGCTGAGAATCCCAGTGATTTCGCTCACTTCACCCCACGATAGCCTTTCTCCCAGTTGGTAGGTTTCTGATTATGCCTAATCTCTCGCATTGGTTTGGTGTCCCAAAGAAAAACCTACTTTAATTCATTGCTGATCCTTCCTATCTTTACTAATTTTTAGTCGGCCATTCGTTCTGGAATTTATTATTTCTCACTTCCTCGTGGTATTTCCCCTCTGCACTTGTTTGGCCTAATGGGGTGGCAACGCTCTCCTCCTCTAAAGCGCTGGTGGACCCGGTTACTTTTCTTGTTAGTAATAGTGAACATATCGTGGTCGCTCTCAGTATTCGAAGATGAGGCCGGCATTTCCGATTGGTAAGTATTTCCAAGGACACTCAGTTCAGCAGATGTTGCTGACAGTGACATACAACAATCCAGTGATTTTCTCCTAAACCTTGTCACCTTTGTTTACCTTAAGAAAACAATGGCGTAAACGTATAGTTTATTAATCGCTTGTCAAATGAATTGTTTGTTGCCAAACCACTCCCCTTACAACCAACGGCTTTGCGACTTTTTTTGGCACATGCTCATGGTGGCAATCAACTAGGCAAAAGAAGCTGATCGGCATACCCCACAAGGCCGTCACATACCGTTCCGGTGACTCTGCTCGAATCGTTGTGGCAACCGAGAAGAATGTCATTGCGAGCCTCCATACGCATTCCGACGAAATCCTTTGGCGTCACGCCCTGGAAGAGGACGACCAGATAATCCAGTTACACATTGTGGGAGATCAGCTGGTCACGTTGTCAGGACTCCAATCCTTGCGCTTGCGTATATGGGATCTCTCCTCCGCATTTCTGATGCGGGAACACGTTGTAATGCAAGGTTCTCTCGAACAGATCCAGGCTACCTCGATTGTAGTGACAGAACCTGCGGGGAATGCGAGTGTGGTGGTGTTGGCAAACGGTCAGCTTCTCACCTGCTATGTCCCTAGTACCGGCGAAGTGGTTTGGTCGGCAGTCCTACAGCAAACTGGTATTACATACCATTCTCTTGTTGGCTCGAATCCCAACGCGCTGTTTATGTTGGGTCATGCTCTCCAAGAAACGGGAGTGACCCAAATTCAAGTGAGCCGGGTGGAGTTTTCCACTGGAACTGTTGAACCCCTGTATCGCACTGCCCCGCATACTAGCCCCGATTCCCTGGCGATTGTCTCACCAGAGGGACCCACGTCTTGGCTGGCGTGGAACTCTAAAGAAGGATTAACTGTGAACGAAATAGGAAACGTAGAACGGATATACACGTATGAGAGCCCTCAGCTCGGCCTGCCTACCCCACAAGCGTTGGCTACTGTCACTGTGCGTACGCTGCCAAAGTCCAGTAGTAGATCGGTTCTACCGGTGCTCCAGCTTATCACTAATGATTTGACGAAAGCCACTCACCACCTGTATCGCATTGAAGCGCAACCAGGTGATCTTGCTCCCCTGATAGTATCGTTGTCTTTCCCCCAGGCATCTACTGAGGAGAACAAGTCGATGACCGTATTGGACACACAGTTGGACACTTTGCTTACCATGAGTACTTCCCCCGACACCGGCGCCACTTCCCTTTGGATACTCGTCCCATCGGATACGGCGTCCATTATCCATATTCCAATCACTCTGTCCGCCACCAACACCCACGGCTCCGTAACCGCGGCCTGGATACTTACCGGTGCCGACCTGGCCTCAACCCGCGTACTAGCCGTTTTTGCCAGTGGCCAAACGGCTCTACTCAGCTCTGGTGGAACACAGTGGACCCGCCCCGAATATCTGGCCCATACTGTGGAAACGCGTTGGGTGGAATTGCCCGACCGCAATCAATGGTCGTCCGACCAGGACGAGTTAGCAGAGGCACCGCTCATAAGTGAAGACCTGAACCCTGTGGCCCGGTATTTACGACGTTGGCGTCTGCACCTGGGCCAATTGGGACGTCTAGTTACCTATCCTGTGACGCTTATGGCCACTTTACTGAGCAGTTCACCCGAAGAAAGTGCACTCTCCAGCGTGGTTCAGAGTGGGGACTATGATGCTTTCGGCGTGCGTAAATTGGTCGTCTTTTTGTCGTCCACTGGCATGGTAACCGCTGTGGATACGCTTTGGGGCCATTTGGCCTGGGTTCGTTTCCTCCCTACCCAGAACGCAGCACTTACCGGGGCTAGGTTCACACATTTGTTCGTCACTCGGGAGGCCGTAGCACGACCCCCTCCTGTGCTGACGGTGATTGGCCGAACTGATACCCACACGTTTACGGCGTATATGAGTGGATTAACTGGCGACCAATATACCTCATCCGTCATTCCGGAGGCTGTACAATTGTTTCCTGGGACAAAAAGCCAGGTATACCAATTTCCTTTTGATGAGCCCCAGGATCATATGCATCCGTTGGTGTTTTTCCGCCGGGGTAACGACCATGAGCCGTTAGTCCATGTTGCAGTGGTTCCGGACACCACAGAGGTTCGCCAGGCACTGCACGTCCGACAGAGTAATCTGTTTTTCGCAGTAAGATTCAAGGATGCCAATAGTGGGGAATCGGCTGCGATGCCTTCACCTACTGTATGGTCAGGATATCAACTCACCATGACGGAACCTAGCCAGCCCGAGCTCAAGGTGGCCCAAGCGTGGCAATTCCAGTTGACACCTGATGAGCGAATCATCTTGGTGCAGCGTAAAACGGACTATGAAGCGGTAGCGTCATTAGGTCGAGTGCTAGGTAACCGGTCAGTTCTCTACAAATACCTGAATCCACATCTAATGGTAATCGCCGCGGTTCGGCCTCAGGGCTCCCATACGGTGTTGTCGGTTTACTTCATAGATACAGTGTCCGGGGCCCTAGTCCACCGTGCCGAACACCAGGACGTGCTCTATGATGCACGTCACCCGGTACACGCCATCCTTTGTGAAAATTGGGTGGTGTATCAGTATTGGTGGGACGGGGCCACAGCTACGACCACTGGCAAAGGGCAGACCAGTGCATATATCACGGTGACAGTGGAACTCTTCGAGAGTGATAAACCTAACGCTAAGACCCACGGCACTGTGTTCAGTTCTTTCCAGAATGCCGGTCCTCACGTGGTGTCCTGCTCATTCGTACTCTCCGAACAGGTTACGGCCTTGGGTGTAACTACCACCCGGAATGGTGTGGCGACTCGGGAACTGGTGATGAGCCTCGCATCCGGTCGCATCGTTACTCTACCAAGATCCCTGGTTGATCCACGTCGCCCTCAGTCCGACCCCAATGACGAAGAAAAACAGGAAGGTCTCACCAGGTACGAGCCGCTCCTGCCCAATAACCCTAAATGGACGCTAAGTTACCACCACCAGATCCTTGGTATCCAACGCATCACGTCGTCTCCCGCCAAACTGGAATCCACCTCCTTGGTGCTTGCGTACGGTCTGGATATTTTCTTTACTCGGGTAAACCCTTCGGGTACTTTTGATCGCCTTAGTGATTCGTTTAGTAAGCCGATGCTTTTGGCCACCATTATCACGCTGGTGGCGGGATTACTCATTGCCAGTCCCATGGTAAAACGTAAGAGTTTGTTGAGTGCATGGTCCTAACCGATTCTTGTTGCCTTCTTTTATTATCCATTGTTTTTTTTGACACCAACTTCATTTCCCTCTCGAATATAGTGATTTTATTCATTGGAATGCGAAGGTTTGGTGTGGTTATAATTCAATTACATTCGTTTTCTTACTAAAAATTATTCTTACAGCTGTCCATCAGATTTGTTTTCCTTCACTACGGCAAACAATGGCATCGCGCTGGTGAATTGCTCGATGCTGCTTTGCTTAGAACATTTAATGTCTTGTCTTCTCAGCTTTTCTTTGTGGATATTGAGTGACGGAACATTCCGGTCACGTGTTGGACCACTGGATGACAATTTTCTGATTTTTTTAAAGTGCTATGACAGTAACTTCCGAAATTATTTTTTTATTTTTTTTTCCACCGTCAGTGGTTTTTTTTTTTTTTTGGAAAAGCGTGGACTTTTGTACATGGTGAAATGCTCTGTTACTGACACCTATTTGCCCTTCAGTTTTCTTTGTGTTGATTTTTTACCATATATATTTTTCCTTTATAGGCGTTTTTTGTCCCCATTTCTACCCAAGCTTTGAATAATTCACCATGGCGGCTGGGTCGAAATCCAAGCCGACCCAGTCACTCAAAGAAGTTAAGAAACGGACTAAAATTGCGAACAAATATACCCACAAATCCGAAACAAAAACAAACCAAAATGTTACCATTAAACCAAAGGAGACAGTCGCTTCCTTGGTGCCGAAGAAACGCTCTGTAGAGGAAATGTCCTTTCCTCGAGGCCATGGAAATTTGAACCCAGTAACGAGTACCAGTGACCTGTCAAAATCGTCGCGATTGGCTAAGCAGGCCCTCAGCGAACTCCTTAGCCCTGAACTCAACGTGGGTTCTACTCCATCCTCTGCGACTACCACTCCGGATTCCAAAAATCCCCGTCGTCAACAGCGGGAGAAACGGACCCGATTATCTTCCAAGAAGTCTTCCGAAACCCAAGATGTTGAAGTAGTTACTGTGTTCCACCCGACCATCAACGCCGAGCATTACGTGACAGGAGCCCGGGTGTTGGGTTATGTTCAAGCCATCTTCCAGGATCGGGTTCAGATAGCCCTTCCTGGGGAAGATATCACGGGTGAAGTGTCGCTCGTCAACATCTCATCCCAGCTTACCCAAATCGTCCAGGATCTGGTTGCGGAAGAGGACTTGGCTCGTATAGCTGAGGACGAGGGTGGTGAGGGTAATTCAGTGGATTCTACCAAAGTCACCGGTGAGGATGTAAACACGCAGTTGAATCAAGATACACTACCTCCCCTCCAGGCCCTTTTTTATTCAGGGCAATGGCTGCGCTTTGTGGTGTTAGGGCCATCTCCGAAGTCATTTGCAGGCCATGTCCGTCAGAAATTTGACTTGACTACCAGTCCCGAACGAGTAAACTATGGTTTGAAATCACGCGACTTGATCCAAGGCACAACGTTGATAGGTTCCATCCAAAGCATTGAAGACCACGGCTATGTGGTTGACCTCGGGCTAGGTTCCGTAACTGGGTTTTGTAGTTTTGCGGAAGCGGCCAAAGTTCAGTCCTTTTTCGAACATATCAGAGGTGACACCTTGCATGTTGGCCAGGTACTTTCCTTTTTCGTCCAGAATGCAATTGGCCAAGATCAGCGGGTTGTCCAACTTTCCACCAAACCCAGCCTAGGCATCCGTGGCTCCCCCGAGTTAAGTCTGTCGTCGGTTGATGCCGTGTTACCCGGGATGTTGGTCGCCGCTACGGTAACGGGAATGAATTCTACGGGTATTGAATGCAACGTCATGGACAAGTTTCCCGCTATCATTTATTGGTGCTATTTAGCTAATGCCGAGGGGTTCGATCAGTCGTTGATTGATCAAAATACAGTCATCAGTCAGAGACTTAATGTGCGGGTGCTTCTAAACGCCTCTGATCTGGGAACTCGTTGGATTTTGGCGTCGGTGAGCCCCTATCATGTGCGTCTACCGGCCACTCCCACTTCTCATCCGGTGAAGCTACCCCCGGTAGGAATGATCCTGGAGGCAATCGTGGTCGATCGGGTTTCCCACCGGTCGGGCCTGTATTGTCATATGCCGGGTTATCCCTACGTAATGGGACGAGTCCCTTCTCTACACGTCCATGATAAAGCTAAGCCCGACACTGCCTCGGTGTACCTCGCCAATTTCCGATCAGGTATGATGACCCGCGGTCGTATCACCGCGGTGAATCAAGCGGATGGGCATGTCACCCTTTCATTACGCCAGTCAGTATTGGAGGAAAAGTATATGACGGTGCAAGATGTGTCCGTGGGCGATTTAGTAGCAGCCAAAGTAATCGCGATTAACCCCAGTAACGTAATCGTGGCGTTATCATCATTTCTCACAGCCCGCATCCCCCTTCATCTCTTGACCGATACCCCGGTGCTGGATGTGGCCCAACGGTTCCCCTTGGGGACCCGGCTAACCTGTCGGGTTTGGCAACTGTATACTGACCGTGAGGGTATCGTCTTGATCCACCGAAGATCGCTGGTGGATCCAGACGCCCTGCCCCTGACAGATGCGTCACAGATGAAACCTGGCACGTTGGTCAAAGGTTTGATCACTGCCGCAAAACGCTTTAAATTTTATATCAGTTTTTATAATTCTATTAATGGGGTACTTCCTTACCAGGAAATCCCCGTGACAGGTGACGAATCCCCCCAACAACTTTATCAGGAGGGGCAAGTGATCACCTGCCAGGTGCTACCTTCTCAGGATTCATCCGATACTGGTGTCACACCCACACCCATTCGTTTGACGCTGCGTATTACAGATGGCAAAGACTCACAGGTGGGACAGGCCCAAGCGCTCGACCCAGCACTGGCTGGCAAAATGGTGTCCTGTGTGGTGAAGCGAGCTGAACCCGCCGCTTTATATCTCTGGGTGCCGTCGTTCAAATTATTGGCTATCATGCCCCGTTTCTTCTATGGAGATTACCAAGACTCCGTATTCAATCATCGCTACGATGTGATCCAGGAAGGAGAGACGCTGGAGAATTGTATTGTTTTAAAAGTGGACGAGGAAAAACAGATCCTTGTCGTGGCCTGGAAGCCGCTGTTGGCGTTTGCTTCCGGACATAAGTTGACCCTTCCCACCAAGGATACGCCTTTGACTCCCGGCCAACTGGTGCCTGCCGTTGTAACGAACGTATGGAAATCCGGTCAATTAAAGCTCGAATTAATGGGTGGCTACCAGGTTAAAATTGGCGAGGGCTCGGTCGAACACCTGCTGAGGCAATCCCTTACCAAGTTGTACGCCCGGGGACAAACGGTTCTGGCGAGAGTTACCAAGACGGTGGAGCGGGATGGTGAGGCCGCTTTGTCAGTCCGTCGGGAAGACACCGAAGTCGTGTGGGTCGCGGGACAAAAAACTTTGGCCGCCCTTCCCAAGGGCTCGGAAGCCAAGGCCCTTTCCCAGTTTGTTACCGAAAACCCGTATATTCGGTCCTATTTTAATGCGGTGGAGACTTTAGAAGAAGGTGCTGCGCCGTTGGCCACCATCGGGACCTGCATCCGAGTCACACTATCCCAGAGATTAGATAATGACGAATGGGAGGTGAAATTGGGCAATTCTTACAAAGGCCGTGTCTCATCTGGCCATACCGTACCGTCGTTGCAAGCTGGACAAGAGGTTGTGGCACGCATTCTGGATGTGGATATGAATACCCGGACGGTAGACCTCACTTTGCTCCCGGAACTGGTAATGGATGGTCAGAACAAAGTCCAACCGGCAACATCGTACCTGGATTTCGCATCATTAGTAGTAGAACTTAACCAAGAAAACGCTGTTCGCTCGGCTGTGGCCAACCGTTACGCCTCACTGTTGGCTCTTATTGCTTCCCCTGGTGCCATCATGGTGGGTCAGGTACAATTGATCAAGGAACACTACTTGGTATTGAGCATTCCAGATTGTGACCACGCCATCGTGTTTGGCTCACCAAAGAATCTCAACCAGCAGTGGATCGACCGGGATTTACGGGTAGGCCAACTGTACCACGTTAAATTATTACCCTCATCGTTGGAGGCTCCTCTACCCCGTGCACTGGTGAACCTACGCGACCGGATAGAGAACACCCAACTCACTGCCTTACTTAATTCCAAACTGGTGGAACCGGTGGATTCGCAAATCAGTTTTATTCAAGACCTTGACGTGGGAAAGATCGTGGAAGTACTCATATCTGGAGTGACTGGCCGACAGCACTTGGACCTCGAAGTGGCCAAGAATGTCAAGGGCCGAGTTCTTCCCACGGAACTTACTGATGATATAGATCCTCTACCGACTACGGTTTCATTACTTGAGTCCCACTTGCCCGGCCAGGTCGTGAAAGCCAAGATTATGGGCTTCTACAACCCGAAGAAACCCCATTACTCGTCGTGGATTGCAAAGCCCTTGAAAACCGCCCCCTGGGGAGTAGACTTGTCTTTGCGTGCATCTGAAGTCGAGCCAACCAGCAACGGGAAACTCATACGTCCTTTTCTGAGTCGTAAAGAGTTACAGAATGAACAATCCTTGATGGGTTTCGTGTGCGGTCACCGGGAGAATACGGTATTAGTGGCCATTTCTCCCAAATGTCTGGTAGCTGCATATGGTCCCTACGTGTCCAAGGATCCGGAAGTGGTTGAAAACTCGCGCAAGCACTTTCCTTTGGGTACGTTAGTCAACTGCACGGTTTCACAAAAGCAGGGCGGTGGGTGGGCCGCCAGTCTGGTCAAGAAAGTTAACTTAACGGCGGGGTTAACCAGGGCGGCCCTCAAAAACCGATCAGCATCCACAGGAGTAATCCATTCGGGCATGGTCACGCAGATAACTCCGACCGGTTTACTGGTTAATCTCACGGACGGTAGCAAATGCTATGTACCCCTGACCGAGTACCGGGACGAATACAGTGCGCTACTTCCCACCTGGTATACTCTGGGGGACACCCTCCGGGGCATTACCATTCCCTGCGCGACTCTGCCGCGGGAAGCCCGGGAGGCGTTGTCGTTGCGGGTCTCCCGTTTTCCTATGGATCTCTCAGAGGCCTCACCGGTTGTCAAAGATCCCGTGGTCTCCAGCCAGAATATGGTTTCCCCAGGGACGGTGATACGCGGGTTCGTGGTGAACAGTTCCCCTCAAGGCCTTGACGTCATGCTGGGGGTAGATGTTACCGCCCACGTGTCGCTCCAGTACATTACTGACATCCCCATCGCACAACCCTACACCCTGTATTCCCCAGGTCGATTGGTGCAAGGTATTATCCTCGAAAGTACTTCCTCACGGTGGCCCATGCAAATGTCCCTGAAACCTTCAGACTACGACCCGAATTACCGTCCGTTACTCCTCGAGGATTTCAGTAAAGGACAGGTGGTCAAATGTTGTGTGTTGAAAGTGGCCGAATACGGGGTCGTCCTACACCTCATGAACAGCACGGTCCGCGCCCTTTGTCTTGCACAGGACTTATCGGATACTCCCACTACTAACCCTGCTGACCTGTATACCCGAGGGGATTTTGTCAAGGGGGTGGTACTCCGGATTGACTCTGAAAACTCCCGGATGCTGGTTGGACTGAATGCATCGCATTTGGTAGGCAAAGATGCTGAACTTTCTTCCGAATCAAACGCCAGTGATCATGAAAACATTGGGGATATTTTTAACGGTGATCAGTTTGATGATGATTGCGGAGGGCTTCTAACGCTTAACTCGAACGTCCATGACAATGTAGGGCAGATCGTGACCGGTGAAGCCCCAGTGGGACGGAATCGTGGTTTCGGCTGGGAGGATGAGGGCGCCCACTCCTCACTGGGTTCAATCCATCCCGGTAGCGAAGCTTCGGAAGATGATGAAGAAATGGGAGTTCCGGTAGTCAACCCTGTCCTTAATACTGCAACTCCGGTTAATCAATCCGGTGCGCTTCCGCCTCCTTCCATTGTGCCCGCACTGCGCTTGAAACGTGGCTTCGGTTGGGATGACGGGGATGCCCAACCGTCACCAGAAACCAACCATTCCGATAGCGAGGAATCCGAGGATGAAGTAGCGGGAGACGTTAGTGAGAAAACCCGGAAACGCAGGAAACATAACAAGAAATCTATAGCCCACCTAACCGAGGACGTGACGGCAGATCTAGACTCTGCCCTACCCGCATTAGCCGAGGATTACGAGCGTCTGTTACTCAGTTCACCCAACTCTTCCTACCTCTGGATTAACTACATGGCCTTCCAGTTGAAGCTAGCCGAGGTCTTCAAGGCCCGTGAAATTGCAGAACGCGCTCTCAAGACCATCAACTTCCGGGAGGAACAAGAGAAGATGAATGTGTGGGTGGCCCAGTTTAACCTGGAAAATCAGTTTGGTTCCCAGGATGAACTTAATGCGGTGATCAAACGTTCGTTACAATTTTGTGACCCCAAAAAGGTCTACGTTCAATTGGCAGACATGTACACTCGCTCCCACAAGACATCCCTGGCCGAACAGACTTACAAAACCCTGCTGGAAAAATTCAGTCAAAGTTGTAAAGCGTGGACCCTTTTTGCGTCGTTCTACCTGGCCCAGGGCCAACCGGACAAGGTACAAGACCTTCTTCAGCGGTGCGTCCAAACTCTACCCAAACGGAAACATTTGAAAGCTATCAAAACTTTTGCTGTTTTGGAGTTTAAACAAGGGGATGCCGAACGGGGTCGCACCATCTTTGAAGGAATTCTCAGCAACTATCCTAACCGGTTGGACCTCTGGTCGATCTATATCGATATGGAAACCAAAACGGCCAACATTACCAAGGTACGTTCTATTTTTGAACGGTCACTCACCCTAAAA